>CAEGAF010039459.1:0-12103 GCA_903067075.1 Micropoecilia bifurca | reverse complement strand
AGACTGATAACATATGAGGCTCTGAAGAGACTAAATAATGCAAAGAGCCAAAATAAAACCTCTCAACATTGCCAAAAAATTCAAGTATAAAACTTAACATTCAAAGGCAAAAACAGGATCCATTATAATAAACAATCCTGAGTTACTGAATGAAAACCTCCTGTTAGCATAGCAGCTAGCTGGTTACTGCTAGTTCTGATTGGCTGTTTCTGAGCGGAGTAATTATGCAGAGCAGGGAGGAGATCGATTATTTTTTCAGAGATTATCTGTCTCATGTTAGGACAACAAAAGTTTTAATACGTATGTAAAATGTATCTTTTAGTTAGATGCTGCAGCTTTAAGCAGGTTCGGTGTGAGAGTCACCACAAGGTGGAGCGCACCTCTAATTGCTGTACTTTACTGTGTGGCTAGCTCCATGGCTAGCCACACACTAGCACTGTGTCTTACTCTGCAGTTGTGCAGTCACAATATCTGGGATCATGAGCGCCCTCTGCCATGAGGCTAGAGAACTGCCTGCCTCACCTCGAGTCTGTTCTCTGCCGTTTCTTATCGCTCCTCCTCACACAANAAGCAAAATTATGGAAAATCAGTCCATATATGGAATGTTTCTTAGCCATTTTATTGCCGGCGTACAGACAGGACGAAAATGCTGTCATATAATGGCAGTTAGCGAGCGATTACGTAACCCAGGAGAGGCTGAGCTGCTGCTGCCTCTCCGGCTTTGCTTCTGAGCATTTGAATGGGAAAATGCGAAAATCCAGCGATTTTGAGGAAAAACTATTCAGAATTGGTTAAGCTAAGTAAAAAATAGATACTTTATAGTACAAAACCACAGGGTGAAAATAGCAATATAAATGATTTTATATTATATATTATTGTTCCATGATGACAGGTGAGGCTCTGCCTCACCTGCCTCCCCTGACCGCACGTCACTGTTACCAATTATTTGAGCTGTAATAGTCCAATGAAATATGTTTACTGAAATATTGCCAGCTAAAAAGGGAGTAGATTGAGTGGTGTATAAACATGTCTCATTTGACACTAAAAAGAAAAAAAAGACACAGAGTCACAATGAGAAACACAAACAAAGAAGTCATGGTGCTAAAGGAACTCATACAGTTTTGAACATTGCAAGCCTATTTCATATTTTCATCTCTCTGTGCAGGATCGTCAGACATCATCTCTGATCTGCTGGATGTCAGTGGCAAGGACATCCTCTATATTGGAGATCACATCTTTGGAGACATCCTCAAATCAAAGAAACGTCAAGGCTGGAAGACCTTTCTTGTTGTGCCGGAGTTAACCAAGGAGCTGCAAGTGTGGGAGGAAAGAAGAAGTGAGCAACTCATCTTTATTTACTATTGTGTTGTCACATTTTTGTTGATTTCATTCTTTTTTTCTTTTCTTTGATTTTCAGGTCTTTTTGAGGAGCTGAAACATCTTGACTTCTTCTTGGCTGAACTGTACAGGTAAGTCTGTGTCTGTATTTGACCAAATTAACCAGTACTTGAGCAAACGTTAATAACCAAAAGTGAATAGCTGCTAATAGAAGATTATTGAACAAGGCTTTTCTTTTTTTGTATATGCCACTTGCAGCTTGTTAACCTGAACATGTGCGTGCATATTGAATGAAATTAAGCAGAAAGAAAACTTATGGATTCACATTTTCTGCAGTTTTTTTATGCACCTTTAACGTTTTATTTGGTTTTACTTAAAGTTTTTAATTCTTTTTACACTTTTATGTTCAACACTTGCAGTTTTTAAAGGCCCTTGTAAAAGGGTTGGCTTGGATTTTTTTCTCCACCTACTCAAGGTAACAGGATAATGGGAGAATACTGTTGTTTTACTTGGAAGGCTCTTGTTTTATTAAAATAACATCAGGTTTATTGTAAATTATAACATATTTTCCTCATAAAAGCTCCTAAATGCAGTGGTTAACGTGGAGACTCCTTTTCTCTATATTATTACTGTTGTGAGCGTTTTTATCGTCTACGTAAGACAAAAAAATAATAAAAATTTGTCATGCGTGAGGCACTCGCATTATCAGTGTGATGGGTGGTGTTTAGCTTTGGCCACCAGGCGGAGCTGATGCACAGCTAACAATGTGGGTGCAGCTTGGTGATGGAGAACAAACATCAAATTTTCCGTTTTCACTTTATGATTACAACCATATGAATGCAATTAAATTGGCTTGTTTGCTTTGATCTTGTTGCTTTGGTATAAAAATGCTTCTTTTGTTCTGATTAAAGGCACTTAGACAGCGGCAGCATAGACTGTCCTGACATCAGCAACATTCAGACAAGAATAAAGGTAAGGTCATCAAATGGGATTTTAAGGGAATTAATTTTTAAGCGTTTTCTTTTTGTTGTTGCTGCTAAGTGAATTTAACCCCTTTATATATTCATTAAGCACCACCTAAGCACCCAAAACAGTCTGTTACGTGAAAGGGCTGACAGAAAAAATGAATGTGAGCCAGACAAAAATACTATTAAACAATCTGAGTCTTTCTGTAGGATCATTTAGTCCCGATATTTTTAAAATCATATTTCTTGCACTTTTGCATGAGCACAATAAGATACAACTTGCTTAACAAGAAGCTTTACATAATAAAGCAAAAATAAAAGACTCTTCACTTTTGTACCAATAACAAAATTAAACATCCTGTAATACTTCACAAACGGGGAATAAGTGCGGAAATTCAAAGATTGTTATAATATTTTTTTTCTGGGAGAACTTTGCAAAACTGCACCTGTTGGCAATCTAATTTACTTAGAAAAAGAGACAATACCAAGCTTTGAATATCTCACAGAGCACAATCCATCATTCATGTTTGAACAAATTATGGGACAACAGAAAACCTGCTAAGACATTCTGTTAATTGAAAATGATGGTTTAAGCGTGTAGCGTGTTAATTAGACAAGCAGCAAAGAGACCGATGGTAACTCTGGACGAAATACGCAGGTCCGTAGCTCAGGTGGGAGAATTTGTCGACAAATCAAATATTGGTCACGTTTCCCCTAAAAAGATCCAGAGAGTATGAGAAAGAAGACGCTGTGGGCATATAAGGCCAAAACTGAACCAAGTGGAGGAAAGCTAACATTGTATGATGGTGGCGGCAGTGACATCCTGTGGAGGATGTGTTGATCAGACTTGAAAGGAGGAAACAAAACTAATAAAGGGTGAGCATCAACCCTCAGCAGTCACCCAGCTCCAACCATTTACATATGCTGGAATGATTCTGACCCAAATCCAGTTAAAAATGTGTAGAAATACTCTTCTACACCTCTCATAAATTTATCTGTAAAAATATTTGAAAATAACTTTAGAAATATGTACTCTCATGTGCTGAGTCTCTACATAAAGTCCCAGAAATAAAGCTGGTAGCAGATTAACGCTTTTGCAAGGCATCATGTATGTTCTCTCGATCTTTTATTGTTGCACATTGTGTGCTCCCAGGTTCTGACCCACAGGATGGACATGTCCTACGGCCAGATGGGCAGCCTCCTGCGCAGCGGCTACACACAGACACTGTTTGCCAGTCAGCTGATTCGCTATGCAGATCTGTACTCCTCCACCTGCATTAACCTGCTGCACTACCCCTTCAATTACCTCTTCCTGGCTCCCCCTGTCCTGGTCTGTGTTCCTTCTTCCTTTTTGAAATAATAGCAAGCTTGTGTGAGTGTTTTAGCTGCCTGTTGAAAGCTTTTCATCGGGGCTGATTCTTTTTCAGATGCCCCATGAGGCAGTTTCCCAAAGCTCTGCGGACATTCCTTCAACAGAGCAGAATGTGAACAACCACAAAGATGCAACGAACTGCAGCTAAGGTTTGCATTTTTCAAGGATTTGAAATCAGATAGAAATATTTGCTTTATTTTCTGTCACGTTTGAATGAGTCTTTTTCTTGTTGTTGCCCCACAGATGCGTTTCTTCACGAAGCAGAACATAGTGGAAGTTCCTGTCCGCATTTACACGCTGATGGATGGTTTGTCACATCGGTCACCTAGTGCGCCATCTGCTGGATGAATAATGCTTTGTGATTAAAAAAAAGTTTACACTGAAATGTTAGGGATTGCTGTGCTGAAGTGGCGACACACCCAGGGTTCACCCCCCCACTCACCCAGTGACCCCTGGAGATAAGCACCCTTCAAGGAAAAGCAGGAATAGATAATGGATGAATGGATGTTAAGAGTAGTTATTGTAAATGTGAGTCTTTAACATGTAAACGGTGCAGAATGCGCTTTAAATATAAGATTTGTGTAATTTTTTTCAAAAATAATTTTTTTTTTAAATTTAGTATTTATTGTTTCTGCAACTTCTGCTGAATTAAGTCAATAAATCACTGCTATTAATCCTGTTGACTAATAGTTAATATGCATTAACTCCTCATATTTGTAGAACTGATACGTGCTGATGCTCAAAACATTAAAGAGTTTTAATACAAAAACTGTTTTTTTTTTTTACTGAGTTCAAGTTGTTCGCGATAGCCTTATTTTGTGGAACCACTTACATTGACTGTTGCAGAGTAAAACAAAGAAACAATTTATCTCTGTAAAATTGTTTCTAATGGTCCCATTGCTTTGCATTTTCACCAGAGGTCAGTAGCAGTCCAAGGAGTACGGACATAGGTGTGACTCCGACAGAAGAGTCCAATCAATAAATCAGAAGTTGTACAAAGACCTACATGAAGTTAGTCCTTGGTGTGTTGTAACCATAAAAAGTACAAAAGAAGTAATACAATAAACAATCAAGACTCAACTCTTGAAGGGAAAGCATATTGAAGCTCATTCAAAGTTTGCTTCGAAATATTTGGATAAGCCAGAGAAATTCTGACTATAGCAGAATTTAGTCGAGTCAGACTGAAATTCAAGTCTTTTGATCTCAGACCATGTTTAATAGTGCTCAATATAAACCCTAAAACCTCTTACCAGCATAGAACTTTGTAGGTAGGATTATCATGGTGTGTGGTTGAGGAAATGAACTGATTCATTGCAGATAGGAATCTAAAGGTGAACTTTCCAATGTCTAGTCCTGTGATGGACTGAAGAGCTGTTAGTACGTAAGTCGCTTCTCTGATTCTCATCAGAACGAACCACACCGAGACCCTGGATTAGGATTAGATTCATCTGATCATCCACTAGATGGCACTTAATCCCCTCTCCACCATACGGATCATTTCAACACAGATTTTCTTCACAGTTATTGAACATCTACATGTTTGATCCCCAAAACTAACACTAACATTGCTTTTAATTTTGAGCATCAAAAGTACAAAGCTGTTTAGAGTTTTGTTTTGCATCAGTCAATCCTTTATGTTCATCCAATAAACTAATCCTGGGACACTGATTGGTCAGACAGTCATGAAGCAGAAAACTGATCTAATCAGATGTGATACTTGTGAGGCACATGAACTGACACATAAACACACACTCATGTAGACCTGTGTGGTCCTGCGGTACACACTCTGATTCACACTCTCCTTCCTCCTCCTCCTTCTCGCTGCATGATGTCAGAGCTCATGTGTGATTATATGTAAGAGTTTTTTTCTCTCCCATCTCCGCACAGGAAATGATCCAGTCATCTTGCAGGACTGAAGTGTGTAGAGTGTCACAGTTTTCCTGTTTTGTTTCCGAACACCAGCCACTGCATGTGTTTCTTTTTTTTTTTTTTTTAAAGATTATGCATGGATTTTGTTTTCTGTTTCAGTCTGAAGCCACATGTTAGGATCAAAACACAAGGTATCAATCCATAAGCACGGCTTCTTTTACAGTTTTTAAATTTAATTATACCAGTGAGGTGATAACTCCTCTCCTTTTCTCAGAGCCTCTTTCCTCATAAACACACACACACACACACACACACACACACACACACACACACACACACACATGCATTTCCTAGATGATTTCATTTGTTGTATCTGGGGCTATTTCTGGTTTTGTTTGGATTTCCCGTCACCATTGTCTGCTTGTCACCTGTATTTATTGTTATTGTTACTGGATCATTTGGTTAATTTTGTCCTGTCTTATTTTCCTGCATGAAGAAATCCCAATCTTTCATCTCTCCTGATCTGTTTCGCCCACTTTAATCACATCTCTGCTCTGTCTCAGGATGTGTTTTATTAAGCAAAAGCAGTTTAACTTTTGATGTAGTTTTATTAATTTAGACATTCAAGGTTATGAAAAGGTGAAAAAGAAAAATGTAACCATAAAAACAATGTAAGCAGAGCTGAAATCCTTTGGATAACATTGACAGAAGTCTTAGCTGCTTAATGTGCTCCATGAATCATGGGGGCAGTTAGCATGTTTTCTAATCTACACGTATCTGCTTTCCAACTAACTAAAGCCACAAGAGCGCTTAGGTGTTAGAAATGTCACAACTCATCGCATTTCACTCTTTCAGATCCAAGTGCTTAAAAAAAAATCCTGAAAACTTCTGAAAGGGAGGCGAGGCGATGATATAAATAATAGTTTGCTCTCTGCCAAAGCCACAGACACCATGTGTGATCCTCTGAGAGCTGAGCAGCACTGAGCAGAAACTAAGTCACAAAGATATGTCACATATTCACAGTTATGCAGAAGATGAGCAGCAGAGTTCAAGATGACACAATGCATGTTTTAATAATTTTTTTTTTTTTTTGCAGATGATGAATAAACACAAAGAATTTCTCGTTTTTAGAGAGGGAGAAGTTGACTTTAAGCATAAAAAATATCCAGACAAGAAAAGCAGCATTGATGTGACACTTGCATGTTATCTTTAAATATTTATTTTAATTGGGGTTTTTTCCCTCTTAAAGTACACTTTGTAAATTCTGGTGATTTTCTTGCAAATAATTATCTCCATTTTTGTATTTGTAAGATCAACTTTTCACACAAAACAAATTACTTACACCTTTGACTTTTATTTCATAGAAATCCAGATATTACCTCCTTAATTTTACTGTTTCTGTCACATTTTAATTCTGGAAGTCTGCAGTTAAATTAAATAGCAATATTGAATTAAAAATATTTAATGATATTAAGCAAGGCTTATAAAATTGTTTTGTTTACTGCGGCTAAAAATTCAAACAAAACTGCTAATTCTACAAAGGATGCATTTTAGGCCATTGAATAAATTATGTAACTGTTAAACTGACATTCGTTTTTTTAGATTTCAACTTGTTAGATAAACTTTCCTACAAACAGATCTTTTTTTCAGAATTTTATGATGTTATTATTAGCATTAGCATGTTCTACTCCCTTAAATGTTTTTTTCTCAAGAAAGCCTCCACAAGTGATTAATTACGTCATCATCTTTATTTGTCTTCATTCAAAAAAATAGAAAAATAAAAACATTTAATCGAAACAATAACAAAAGAAATATAACCACTAGAAATACATAAACATGCACGTTTAAAACAGATGATCATTTTCAGCCTTGTGAAAAGTGAGGATTTTAATTTAGAAGGATTAAAAGGCTCTAACAATGAATTAAATGGGAAAAAAACACACACATGCACACCTAAATCCCAACAACCCAACCCAGAGCAAACACTGTGAACGTTATGATTTCCCTCTGTGATTAAAGAAATGAACACACGCTTCGTTCTGATCACTTGGTTTGGAGCTAATTCAAAGGCTCCACATATGAAAACACACTTGCTGACATGTTGGGCTCCACTGCTGCTCTGTGCAGTCAGATAACTGCAGAAGCACCACCGACCCCCATTCCACACATTCCAGGATTTCCCAGCAAGCATTGCAAAGCAAGCCTAAACAAGTCACGTTCTTTACTCAGAGAGAATTTCACACAAGTCAAGTGGCGGAGATTTTCCCTTTTGCTTTCTCCTTTCAGTGCAAACATATCCAAACAGAACACCACATAAAATGCTTTTATGTTTGATTCCGAGAATCTTTAACCTGTTTTGCTTTAACCGCCTCAACAACAAGGGAAATTTAACGTTTTACTGCAGCACAGCCATCGGAGGGCCCCACAGAACATGTCTGTTTTTAATAATGACTTGAGTGTCCTTCTCAAGGCGGCTTTTAACAGCAACCGGACTGCGGTTAAACGCGTCCACCCACTTTATCGTGGGCATAGTCATCAAAACAAACAAACAAACAAACTTCTTTGCTCTTTAACCAGAGGGTTCAAACACGAGGCACACAGGAGCACTGACACCTTATCTCAACAGGGGGATAAAGAGAGAGAGAGGGTGAGAGAGAGAGAGAGAAGGCAAAATGCAAAAAAAAGAAAAGAAAGAGTGGTGGGGGGTGAGAAGGCCCTGCATTCCTGCCGAAGGGCCCCTCCCCCCGCCGACCTGCTGCCATCGAGGATGCTCAGAGCCACACATCGACCTCCAACCACCCCCCCCTCTCTGCTTCTTTTTCCTGTTCCATCCACTTATCAATACACACTGTGGCAGTGTTTGATGTCACAACAGAACAACAGTCACATAAAGAACTGCAAGAAAGGGATGGAGGATGGAGGATGGAGGATGGAGGATGGAGGAGGGGGTTGGCCGATCAGAAAAATACAATCCTGATTGTTTGTTTCAGACGATTTTAGTCTCTTCTGGCCTCTCGTTTAAGACATTTTCAGTCACTAATTGGACTCGGCGTGACTAAAACTGGGGTTTTCAATGTAAAACATTGATTTCGTTCAAACCTTGAGGACTTGTGTGTCAGCCAATCAAGCGGGAGCAAACCCCCCGTCTGTAAACACAACACACTGGGTAAACAGTTTTAAGCAGAGGCTCCTGGTCTCTGCACCACCACCTGCCATCAGCCATCAGCTCCACTTCCTCACACACTGATTTTTTTTTTTAAATGGGCCCCTTATTTTCAGCACTGAGGCCAAATGCTATGACAATACTATTGCACTGCTAGAATGGATGGTACAGTAGTGCAACATTGTCAAAGCAGCTGACCTCAGCATGTGTCAGCACGTGGCCGTTCCTCACTGACAAACTCAAAATTGTGTTTAGCTATTTAGATTTTTTCTTTTTTTCAAATAGTGGATAAAGCAAAGAGGTGTTTGAATTTTGCAGAAATTGAAAACCAGCTGCTTCAATTTTCTTGTTGTGCATAGCTAATCAAACGAGATGCTTTCTCGCATTAACTCTCCAAAAGCCAGATGCAACCAAACAATTTGCAGAAAATTCTGACTTTGTTTACTGAAAGCTTTTAAGAAAAAAAAACACAATAAAAACCTGGAAAATAATTCTAAAACATCACTTGGTTTCCACTTGCATCATGTTGATACTTTGGGCTTTTGTGGTCATGTACTAATCAAAAAAAAAAAAAAAGGATTTCTCCTTCATGGCACAAAAGTACAAAACACAATTTCACTAGAGAGAGACTAACTTTGTCAAAACTAAATAAAATTGGTATTGTAGCATTAAGACACCTACAGAAACTCCATGTGCAGGTTTAGGAGCAAGGAAGAGGTGTGAGGTTTTTCTTTGTTTTAAAGAGGCAGATGTCTCATAAAAACTTGAATCATAAATGATATGGTAGGCGTTAAGGTTAGAACAACTTTATAAGCTCCTTGTGTTGCTTCAAAGTGTGCAAAGATGAAGAGTGGGTCTCTTTTCTTTTCAATCATCCAATGCCCTTTTAATATTGCACTGCTCATGTCAGTGTCCAGTAGTGCAACAGAAAGAGGGCAGTGGACAACAACATGGATCCCACCAGCCTCCTCTTCACTACAGCAACCTTGTGATTACTTTTTGTGCTGTTTAACGCATTTGCTGATGGCATATGTCTGTCCCACTTTTTAAGGATGTATACCTTAAAAATAAGTGTAAACCAATTACCAGGGTAACAATGCATCCACAAGCCAAACAAAGTAGTGACATCACTTGGAAATCTGAACAAATCTGCAGGGTTTGATCAAACGTCTCATTTAAAGCTTTTCTTCCTGTACGTTTCGACCTCAAGGTGTAAAAGAAAGTGGATCTGTGGGAGGCAAAAAGTTAGTATGTGACAGATTAACAATATCACTTTTCACCAGTGGAGTTAAATGAACTTCCCCAAATTAAACAGCACTGGTCCCCCTCCCCCCCCCACCCCTCCTCACCAACCCTGGGAGAATGGGAATTTCCCAGCATGTGGGCCCATACGATTCTCTGCAGTGAATGACATGCATTCTAATTTTGGTGGCAAAATGGGGGGATGGAGGGGAAAGAGGTTGGAGAACGGAATGAACGCAAAAAAAAAGGAAAGAAGGGGAGGGGGGCTGGAGGGGGGGTGTACACACTTTTAACAGCTTACAGCGAGCTAACGGATATGTTTTCATCCACAAACCCATCACACACTCTGGCTTCTCTTCCTGTGTTGCTAAAAAAAAGGAAAAAGAAAAATAGGAAAATAAATCACCTGAGCTCCAAGACAAGAAGAATAAATAAAACTTAAAAAAAAAAAAAAGAAAGTCGTGTAACAATCTCTGAAATAAAAGCAGACAACTTTGATCGCTGAAAACAGAGTTACACAACCCACAGAGTGGATAGAGTGGATAGCATGGCCCACTGGAAACCTCCAGAAACACCACGGCGCTTTCACACGTTGCAGGAAGACCCTCCAGGTGTTGTTTTGTATTTTTTACCTGCATGTGGAGGCTTAAAAAAAAAAAAAAGAAAATCCGCTATCCATTTGTGTGAGCGGCCTATCCGCCTCTGCTTCCCTTCAGCGCAGGACCTGAGCTTACAACACATTACAGGCGACTTGTTAGATTGCACAACAGCATATATGGCCGCACACGCGCACCCCGCTTTCTCCGGAGAGCCGTTACGATGCGATCAGAGCCTAACAGACTCTGTCCACGAATCCCGATCAAGCTTTTTTTTTTTCCTGTGATTTTTTTTTTTTTTTTTTTTTTTTTTTAAAGACACGAGCTTCCAGATGCGCAGCGCAACGTGGATCGACTCAACTCTCGTCGCTGTTTCTGATCCCTCTCCCTTCTTATAGGTCGCATATTAGGGGGGGAAAAAAAACAACAACTTCCAAGTTTCTGCGCCGAGCTGCTGACATTTATTTACGCAAAAAACGGCTACAACTCACAGTGGACAACCTCTCCCTCCTGTCCTCTCTCCCCTCCTCCTCCGCCTCCAAAATCATGAATAGTATCTGGTCAAAGGGAGGGACGATCCGTTATGGGCAGAAGAGAGCAGGAGGAGGAAAAAAAAAGTTGTCCATTAAAAAAAGAGGAAAGGAAAAGAAACCCTTCTCCGAAAGCCACGCTTCGCGGTGCGCTGCGTTGAGGATCGAGGCTGTCATCCAGGGGAGACGCTGCGAGCCGACAGGGATCTGCGGAGGTGGGGAGGAGAGAAAGAGAGAGAGAGAGAGAGAGAGGGGAAGAGAAAAAAATCCTCCCTGCAGAAGCACACGGCCTCTCAGATCCGGACTCCATCTTTGACTACTTGACATTCAGAGCCTGCCGGAGCAAATTCTTCGTTTGCATGCCTTCCGCTGATTGGCCGCTCCTTGCGCTAGTCTTTGCTCCACGGCGCGCCATTGGCTCGCTTTCGGCGTGTTCGGCACTTCCAGCGGAGCGCGTGATTGGCTGCGGGGGGAACGCGTCACACTGGACGACAAATACCTTGCTTAACGTGTCCCATTCACAAATTTCCCATCATGGACTCGCAACCGTGCGTCTGGATAACGATCTGAAACCCTCTGCGGCGCTCACATCTTTGCGCTCTCACTAAGGCGGAGGATTCTAGCGCCAAATCTGGCGTCATTACAGGCGTCGATTCAAATGAAAATTGTGTCAATTTGAAGAAATGGCTTGTAGACAGAATAATTAAGAATAATTAAAATAAGGCAGCTAATTCTACAGGGACGTATCTAGAAGGTTTCTAGAAGGTGCCCTGACTGGGACCCGCTGAGTATCTGGGAGTGAAACTAAGAACCTTTGGAGAAAAGTCTGAATTGCCTTAATCTGTAGTATTCAAAAGTGAAGCCATGAAGTGGAAAGAAAAGTGTTTATAAGAAGGGGAAAGTTAAAGGAGACGTAACAAAAATAAATAAATAAGCATCCCAACATTTACTGAGTTTGCTTTTTGGAAAAATGTTAATTAAAAGGTTGAAAGTGAGCTTCTGGAAATTGTGCTGTTAGATATATATAT
>CAEGAF010039457.1:0-51711 GCA_903067075.1 Micropoecilia bifurca | reverse complement strand
CTATATAAAGAACTCGGGACCAGTTTTTTATTATTAGACATCCATATTTGTAATGAACGGAACAAATCATGTCCCGTTCAATACCGGACGGGTGGCAACATAACTGTGGCGTCTATTATATGCACCTTATATATGAACAAAGTTTTAAAATAGGCCCTTCATTGAAGGTGCGCCTTATAATCCGGTGCACCTTATAGTGCGGAAAATACGGTACTATGAATCCAGATTTGTGCTACTTTTGCATTGAATATATTGATGATGACCTCTGAAAGCTATTGTTTTATTAATATCTTTAACATAATAGAATCACAAGAACTTTTTACTGCTCAAACCAGCACAAACATTTGACACCAATTTTGTTAGGTTTGAAGAAGGTGGGGTGAATAACTCCACTCAGTTCTTTCACCAGGGTGTAAGTCTTGTTAATATTTCAGATGTGTAATGACAACTTTTTGACATTTTAGGGTCACATTTTTTCATATTTTACATTCTTATGGTCCTTCTTTTAGTCAATATATCATATGGAAGCTGTGGATACATTTCAACCCCAGCATCTCAGCTTATGAAAAAAAATGATAAACGTGTTACAGTATCCAAAAAAGGAACGTCTTATCACATCTTCCGATCAATTAGGTACAATGAAGATACTACAGTAAGGTGCAGCCAGTACACCAGGTCAAAATAATGCCTGTGCATGACTCAGTAAAAACCCTGATAATGTTAGCGTTTGGGCCGCTAACCTGGGATGAAAGATCATAGCAGATAGTCTCAATTTCTGCTTATCAAGGAGACAAACATACAGTTATAATCCATAACAGTACTATTGTTGAAACTGTATAAATAAGAGCCATTGGTTAATAAAAATATTAAGGTGTGTTCCGCTAAGTGGCATTGATGCCAAAGTAAAACACTCTGTTCACACTGAAAAGCACAAATGACCAAATAATTTTAATCCCATTTAAGCAGAATGTTTAAACTAGGACCAGATAGAAAACCATCAGATAAGGACATTACAATTACACTCATGCATAATAATAAAAATGTTGATAATAAAGAAATAAAAACATTTTAACATTGTTAAAAAAAATTCATCATACAAAATATTAAAACCTATAAAATTGTGTGCATTTTATACAGAGTTCAATTTTATACTTTTGACCATGTTTATGCCAGTTTTATTGTTAATTTTTAACCACTATATACTGCAAGAAAAACACATCAAGAGCTAATTATTATGATTTATTCTCTAAATGCTCAAGCACACTAACTGTCCATCTAATCAGTTTTAATCTCATGATGAAATACTAATTCAAACCCTTTTGTTTCCAAGTCTCAAGATGACAGTAAAGGGTCAAACTGATCAAACTTTATTTTGATACTGAATTATTCATAGTTTGAGGAATATTTATTAGAAAGTAATTACATTTTTAAAGTTGATATCAATGTTTATTTAATGAAGACAGACAACATTAATTATGTGCTTTTAGCCAAAAACAGCTAAATAATGTCCTGTTTTGTTTAACTGTGAATATATGATAAATAACGATTAAGCACAGTGATGGATTAGTTGTGTGGTTCATATTCTCTGTAGAGTGAGTTAATTAAATGTTGGTTTAGAATTTAAAGGAAATGAATTGTTATCACGCTGTGTTTTTTGACAGCAGATACATTTATAACAAATAAGGCTTTATCCCCACTTATTTTTTTCTTTCACTAAATAAAAATGTAAATCTATAGAGTAGATCATGTGATGAGATAAGCAGGTCTGTAATGTTGTTTAAAATTCTTAATTTATATTATCTAAATTACACTTATATGACATAAAATAAGAAACTGATTATGGCAAGTAATCAGTGATGCTGTATCTCATTCATTCATAACTAAAACACAAGCACATCTCCTTCATGGATCTGAAAACAAAGACATTACATACGTTGGATTTCATTGATTGCTTAATTGTGCATTGTACTGTTTTTTTCCTGTTGAGTTTGCCTAAGAAGCAGAGGAGATGAACATTTATGCAGTGGCTTTTTCAGGAGCAATACAGTCCAACCAGAAATTGCTGTGCACTGTACAAAATAAATAGAAATGTTTCAGGAAGACGTTTTCAAATAATGCTGAAATATTTTAAATACTGGAAAAACTAGATTTACATTTGAAAAATGTGGTCTCATTAAGTTACCAACTACCAAATAAATATTTTATGTGAATAAAAATAATATTCACTTGAAGTTGTCATGCTTCCAGGTGAATAGTGTCTTGTACTCAACTGAACCGAATCTAAAATATTCATCACATCAACGTTGACAAACTCACAAAACAAAACAGAAAATAGAAATAACCCCCAATGTGAAAGAACTTCTAAGAAATGATTGACCTTTTCTGTGCATTTTTATTTAACCCATTAAGCTAATCCATGCACTGCACATGTTCCAGTCAGAACGACCTACTGTTGAGTGTTATTGTTCAGAAAAGACCATTATTTGAGTAGCTTCCATTAGCTGAGCCAATTCCAGCTCCCACTATCAGTGACTGATAAGTAGATTATCAGATGGGTGATGGTGGTGGTGGGGAATGAAAGAGCGGGTGCTTGCTTAGATAATGCGCCCGCGTCTCTTAGCTGTGTGAACCGCCGAGCCTGATAATGAAAGGCAGCGACAAACCAAAAAGATTCCAAATCAATTTACAGATTTGGGCACATTTAGGAGAGGGCAGTAAAAGCCAAATGGGGCCATTACTGTGGCAGTCTGTGTAAATGAGAACGGGTGATGACTAAGCCATGCCTGATAATTTCCTGACGGCAGAAGAGAGAAACCATTCTTTGCATATCCTGCCACACGAAAGCATTGCAATTAAGTAATCAAATTTGCAATGTCTCTGGTCGAGTATGAATAGTATTTTCCTAACTTGATGACATGTCAGGAACAGGTGAACTTGTCATGAGAATGATACCTGAAAGACTTTTTCAGTACATCTGTGTCAACACTTGCTTTATCCATCATTCTGGCCCAACTGAAACAGACTGAGACTCTCCCATGAACTTCCATCACCACTTTTCTGGAATGTTGTTAATTTGAATAACCCATTTTTAATAAGCCCTAATTTTTAAAATTAGGGGTTTCATAAATGTTTTTACAAAACTAGACATGATTTTCTTCTCTCATGATGACATTTTTCTGTGAAGTGCACCAACCTGTCCAGCAGCAAAACGTCCTCAAAACAGGATGCTGACTCATTTGTACTTCTCAGTAGAAATTGTGTTCTGAGTCTTGCTTCCATGTTTTCCTCCAATGGTCATAATAGCCACACCATGGACAGAAATAGTGATGCTTATTATACTTTTCAGCAGATAAAAATGACACTTCACAGTATCTGGAAATTAAACAGAGAACTGAACTGCCTTGTGGAAGTTGAAAATTCCCTTTTTTTGAGATCTTATCAGTTTTCTTTTGGTTTCCCGTAATGTCATAAGAAGCAGTATGTCTGAGGGGTTGTCTTGAGATACAGCTGCATGCGTGTCCCCAATTTATTTAAACGTCATGAGTAAACCTATAGAAGCTTACCAAGCCAGCAGCTGGGCTTTTGCAAATTGCACAATAATCTTAAGTGTATGTTAAAATGTTAATTTAAAGAAAGTATTAGATAAACAAGTATATTGACTGCACACAGTTGATAGCACTGTTTCCTTGTAGTAAAAAAGTCCTGAGTTTAAATGTTTATCTGGGGTGTTTCTGCACACAGCTTGTTCTCCCTGTGAATGTGTGGGCTCTATTTGGGTATTTTGGCTCAATCCCACAATCCAAAACATGACTGTTAAGTTAACTAGTAACTAGTATTGCTTTACAGTGTATGTAAATATCTGTGTTATCTTGTATGAGAGGTTGCTTCTTCTTCTGATTTTCAGTCACTTTGCCAGTTTTGAATATTTTCCTATCTGTTCTGCTTAACCTTTTCTGAATGGATTATTCTGATTAATATTTATACCAAGGGCTCTTGGTGTACTTAAATATGAAAATTGTTCATCTCTGTCCTTCTGTTCCACTTTCAGAGCACTCACCCATTTTGTCCAGGACTATCCACATCATCTGAACTTGACAAAACAATGAAAGAAATGTTGGCGAATAAAGTGAACACCTGTCAGCTATCTTGACAATTTTTGCAGCAGTTTTCTTTAAAACTACTGAGCCAAGCCACTTTTGTAGAGGAAGAATGACATTCAACCACCTTACGGATGGCTCTCTCTGTTATTGAAAATAGAGATGTCAAGTCTTAGGCTTCTTTCATTGCTCTAGCCTGCAATGTAAGATACATTATTCTTTTATTCATAACACACATTTGATGTCTGGGACATTGTCAGAGCAGAGACAGGCTCCCAAAAGCGGGAGATTTACTGTGGTTGGATTTATGTCCATTTCACTTTTTTTTTTTTTACAATACCAGCAGATGTTAATTGAGATATCCTGTGTTTCGCATAAAGTCACACACAACAGTGAGCTGACACAAAACTACAACTTTGAAGTCCTGGAAAAATGGCTCCCAACCTGAGGCCAGTGTGCATGAAAATGCTTCAAGGGAATACTATTCTATGTTGCATAGCAATCAAAGGACATTTGAATATTGGACTTCATCCAGCCTTGGGGGATTTTGCATCCCTTGGTTGTGATAAAAGCTTTATGCACCTTCAAGAGGATTTTGTGTCAAAATATTCCTTGGAGTAAGTATATGAAGTTTTTTGCAACACACTGTTGCACCCTGGATGGTCAAACACACACTCTTTCTCTCTCATGCAGTACGATCTTCCTGCAAGTGACAACCACTAGCAACAATTTCATCATAAAATAACAAAAAAAAAAACATCAGAACCGTCTTCCCTGAAGACTGGTTGGTAAACCTGTGACTGTCAAAGGAAATAACAAGGGGAATATTTATGAATGTCCTATCCATATTTGATAAGAGATGAACCAATATAAAATAAAATAAAAAACCCCACTAAACTCTGCAAACTATATATTTAGCAAATACATAAGCATTCTTATGCCTAATTTTAAAAGAATCTTAACTTCTTTATTGAACGGTCAGGCTTATTTATGGGCATTTTCAAACTTTGTTAAAATCATTTCATGATGACTCATTGCTCAGTCACTCTTTAGGCAAGATTCAGGAAGTCACACATCTTGTGTCCATCTGAGTGTTAGAAACAGAGCTGACATTTCTCACAGAATGGCAGTGAGATTTACACGTAAACCCCTTTCACGCGTTCTCAAACCATCTCTCCATTTTCTCAAGCAGTGAAAAACAATCTCAGAACTGACAATGTCTACGTGCAAAAACATGACAGAGCAAGTTGATGAACTTGAATGTTACAGGCATACAGAATAAACATGTATCTTCTGATTGGTCATATTTAGACAATCTTTTAAACTAACTATTGTGAAGGTTTTAACTATTAGCTTTGAAAGTGATATGTCAATTCATAGCATTGCAGCTACATCAGACAACACTACAATGGCAATATTCATTCATCCAAACTGGTGGTAATTAATATCAGTTGATTGAACTGAGGGATGGTGTATGAATTACCCTAAGTATAGCAACCTTTTTGCTGAAGCTTTTTGACTTTACACATTACTGTAACATTTTGAAAATAATGTTTGATATAATGTTTTTCAACATCCATTCCTTACTTTAGTGCTCAAGTATATTGACTTCACTTGGTGAAATAGGCATCTTTCATATTACATTTTGTCTATGAAAAATGCAACTTCTGATAATTGTTGTAAATTTATATAAAATAGTTTTCTGTAACATGTAAATTTTTGATGATGGTAACAATGAAATCTCAAAACTGAAACAATATTCCTTCAATGACACCCTGCATTTCCTGAGGCTGCTAGTCTGTTTGATTAGTAAATTATAAAACATGGCCCTAACCTGGAGAATTACCCTGAGACATAAGATTGGGGATGTGACTACACTTGTTCAATGCCAGGTGGGCATAATAAGTACAAGGATAAATTTCTATTCTACCTAATAAATGTCATGAATATTCACTCCAGGGTCTTGGTCTCACATTATTCCACAGTTGTGAAATCAGGTATGCTAATTGAAAGCAGAGGATGGAAAAGTCCTTAAGGCTTCTTATTGATACTTATCCTCAGTTTATGTGATGCAGTAATTCACAGTATGCACCACAATTAAGAGTTATTAGGTTAAAGGGCCACTGCATCTGGCACTCCACACTCGGTTTCACACTCATTAGCCGCTCATTAGAAGAGTGCTGATGGTTCATCATCTGAGCATGTGGAAATATTGTAGAAATGCAGCACAGATGAGACATCTAAGCTACATCCCTGCTTCCAAGTTTAACTTATTTTAAGGTGTATTTTGAAAGAAATGCAGCATTGCAACAGACTCCATGACAGCCTGATCTTAGTTTACATGTGTTTGTCTGATTCAGCAATAAATCAGATTGATGCCGTGTGGAATAAATAAAACTCTGATGGAATAATTCAACTTTTCATCAGTGCTTATTGACACAGTATCTAACAGCCCTAAGCGCCTGTTAGAAACTGATCACTGTCCAAACTTGTTTCACTCTCAGGCCCAATAGCTACCAACATATGTGAATATTCCGCTAAACAAGGACAATGAAACAGTGCTTTTTAATAAAACAAAACATTCATACAAACAGATGATAGACTCATATTTTAATGGAAGGGGGGGAGGGGTTCCTTGATCCAAAGTCCTCAGCAACCGATCGCCCACACTTCCACTTTGTCTTCAAAATTTTGAGACCTGACTAACATTTTTGGGGGCAATAAATAAATGTCAGCTGGAAAGGAATTTACATTTAAATTGTTGAGTTATTGTATGAGACTAAACTGTACTCCTGCAGCAGAAACGGTGACAAAAACACCCACAGCATTTCAAATAAATCACAGGGCTTCACTCTATTCTTGCCCGAACGTTGTTGACAAGATCTATTTTGGCGTGAAAACGGAGGGTCAGCCTCAAAGTTAAATCCCTAACCTTGGACTGCTGGAGTTCTCCCCGGAGTACACTACGACATTTCATGTTCGACTGAAAGTGCATCTGAGTGAGTCAGCGTAGTTCAGCTGCGTCTCTCTATTACCATAATGATGACTCAGTCCTGTTCTCTACTACTATCTATGCATTTCGTTTTCATGCTCTCTTTTCTGCTGCCTCTCCTTCCACTGTTCCGTCCTTCATCACCTTGTCCTGCCATTTTCTATTCTCGGACTGCTCTGTCATCGCAGGCAGGCAGGCAACCTATCCTATCCCCACATTTATTCACTTTCTCTGCCTGCCGACACAGCTTTGCACCGCTGGCTGTATTTTCTTTCCCTTTGAAGTCATATCAGGGAATTCTAATAGTAACGTTGTGCAGAGGAAGCACAACGTCATCTGTCCTTATTAGGTGGCAAAGGCTTGTTAAACTGAGTTGATGGATGCTGACCAAGTGTGAAACCAAGCTGTTTTATGTTCAGCCAGCTATTTGTCTCCTCACCCCTCCCAGCCACCACTGTTTATGTGCAGAGGCCTAAAATAGAATCAGCAGCATCATCTTCTCAGACCTCCAGGTAACATATAACAATAAAGTACAAGGTATCGTTCCAGCTGCTAGGTAAGGCTATACCAACCCACCTTCTTGTGAAAAAGATATCCGTCTGTGTATTGTATTTGATTTAATGCAGGTTATCGTGAGAGACATATGTAATAAACCCCCTCTGACCTGCAGATTATAACATCAATGCATTTCGATAATTGCTTTAAAAACAGGTTTCTAACAGTAAACATTTTCATATAATAAAAACAGAAAGATTGTAGCTGTTGAGTCATTTTATGTTCCCTTTATCGTCCAGCCAGTGTTTGTATAATGGTTACTTAACACAGCAAAAGGAAAATGTGATTTCAATGGCAGCACCTGAAATGTGAGATAGCAGGATATGCAGGATATTAAACAAATGCACAAATATACACTGTGCTTACAGCAGATCACTTGGGAAAATATCTGAAACCATAATCTGGTAATTACAGGTGGCATACGGGGAGCCTAAATTGTTCAATGTGGGTTTTTGCTTAATTATTGTAATGCTATTTTCATTTTTTACCCTCTTGTTCTTATGAGTTTACATTTGTTTAAATTATGGACTACGTTTTAAATTATTTTCACTCAAGCACTCCTGAAACAACCAGTATTACAACAAATCTGAAAAGATCACTCTTTTGTTGTCTGGTTGCTTCAGGATTTAAGCTGTCTTAAGTATCAACTGTTTAGATTTAAATGTGCCTGCTTGTATTTTTTTCTTAACATATGTTGCTACTACATAATTTTGTACATGTAATAAAACTTTGGGGCAAAAAAATTATAATCCAGAGATGAAAATGTTATTCTACACATGTGCCACTGTTTCAAACTTCATCATTGTCCTCAAGATGGTGAGAAAAATAATAAAAAATTGCTTTCTGGCAATTATACTTTAGGCTTTTAAATGCAATAGTTGTTGGACACCACACAAGAAACAGCCCTGGTCAAATAAAAAATAAAAGAAAACAATCTGAGAGAACTCTTAAATTTTGCTCTTTCAGTCCTAGGAAAGAGAAGAAATGTCTCTGTTCTTGCAGACGATGGTTTGGCCGGTAGCCACATTGGCCAGGTTTGGACTCGGTCCCAGAGAAACCCAACTATTGCATCACTGTTGCAGAATCTGTTGCAGAATGATGTCTTTTTCCTGCAACGGATCAATCCGTGAGCTCAATTTGTGCATGTGACAGCAATTACAACACAGTTTCTGTATGCTGATCTTTCATCTTACACTTCCAAGGAATCCCCATTAAATCAAAGGGAATCAACATGCAATCCCAAATTCTTTTAACAAGCAACCGTGTGTTCTTCAAACACAACCAACTTGGTTTAGAGCTATATTGCTTAGCTCATATCCCCTCCTGCTGTTCGACTCCTAGTTTGATTTGCTCGCAGGTCTGACCTGCACTATTATGATCAAAGCTTGCGAGTCTTAGCCTTCATCTGAGCTTCATCCTTTTCAGGGCAGATCAAGTCAGCTGTGTCCCAGAAGAGGTATGGCTTATCCACTCTGTGGAAATGTGGAGTTGGTGTCCTCTTCAGTTCTGAAATCAGAGGGTAGAAAAAATAAACTTTAATTTGGAATAAGTCTGCAGGAACTCTGGCTTATAGTACAGCTACATATAAACAGTTGAAACCATATGCTTAAATTTTAAAAGTTCCATAAATGTTTGAAGTTAAATCTGACTACATTTTTGCAGACTTAGGTCAGTTAAGACATGATTTGTTTAACCGTTTTTCTTTCTTTAAGTTTTGCATTTTATATATTTTCTTAGTATTTGGTAGAATTGCATGATCAGCTTAACTGGATGTGATCAATATTGTTGAGATGCTCTTCATTTGACCCACTTCTGACAAAATTTTTGAAAGTGAGTCAGGTTTGTAGTTCTCCTTGTTTTTTTTCAGCTATGTCCACAAGTTCTTTATGGAACTGCTTCATAAAGGCAACTTTAGACCATTAATTTTGCTATTCTTAGGTGTAAAATTCATGCTTATCGTTACTGCTGCAATTCAAACTCTGCAATTCGAAATGTGACACGTCATTATGGCAAAACACTTGAGAGCTTTTACAAACTGCAACCTGTTTCTTCATGTTGCTTTTAGAGGAATGGCTTCTTCATTGCCAGTTGGCCTTTCAGCCCACATCTGCACGGATATGTCACTTTATAACATGTACAGAAATATCTGTTATATTTGTTTTAAGGTTGTGAAAATGCAGATTATAGATAATTTACATTTCTCAACATGATCATCTCTACATTCTTCAGTATTGTTCTGTGCTTGTACATAACTGTCCCCCCCAGGCGCAATTTCATGACCTTTTCTTTGTGTTTTCAAGTCATATGAGACATTAGACAATAATCGCTTTGCCGAGGTGTGCATGATGTCTCTGCCATTTTGGCATGGAAACTGCATCTTCGCTAATGCAGAATCTGGCATATTGTGTTTGTCATTCTCTGTGTCACAGGAGCAGCTGTTTGCACAATCCTCTAGGCATTGTCTTTCAGTCAACCGCAGCTGGTTATCAGTGCAAACGGAATGGAGAGAGTACGACATTTTAGGCTTCAACACTCCATCTGAAGCCTCAGTGCACTGATGTTGTGGAGTTACAGCTAAAGGGCACGTTGAAGTTCCTTCTTTCATTTAAGGCTCATCTCAGACAAGCAGTACTTTTGTTGGAGAACACTAGTCTTTTTCTGACTAATATTTCAGTATTATATGCACATTTTGTAAATAAGACACAGGAGGTGGATTAAAACCACCACCTGTATGAAAACATGGTGGTTTAATGACATAAAATAACCATTGTTTTATTTTATGTAAACAGTGCTTTACATAAAACCACCTTAATAATAGCATTAAGGTAAACTGCTGATGCATTTTTTATCAATTAACTAAATTATCGTTTAATATTATCTCTCATAAACTGTTGCCTTCTCTGAAGCACATCAGGATATTGCACTCTTGTGCATCAAATAATCTAAACTTTGTAGATATCAGTTTCAAAACAAGGATGACTTGAGCATAAAGCTGTTTCTTCAGCTCTTTTCACTTCATCTGCAACCAAGTCATCCTTTTGACATTTATTTTCAAAGTAATTAAGTGAGCCATGCGTGCTTCCTCCTGCATACTTCTGCTTCTTTAAACTTTCAACATCTTAGACAGCGGCATATGTCAAGCTGCCAGAATGTCAAATATAACCTTTGAAGGGAATATACAAATTAGACTGGCTGTCAGAGATTACAGACGACCCTAGTGTGTCATCATGAGTTATTAGTTTGAAGTCTGACTGTGTCATGGGTTTTAATTTGTGATGAAGGAAAACTAAACAGATCCAAGAGGCATGGCAAATAAGGGTTTACATTGCTAACTGTATTAAAAACTCTGAATTTGTATGCAATCTTAGAGACTCCACAATCCATTAGAGGTGCTAAACATCCTAACATAGCCTTTTTTTCCAGCGCAGTATAACACTGATTTGATTTAAAGAGTGGTTGTACAGAAACATTTAGTAATGCAGAACATTACTAAATGCAGGACAAACATCTCATGGGGTTACAAATTTTCATAGACGGATGAAACCGGTTTAGGCCTGGTGAACATTCGTCATGAGAATGCTCTTGTTCTTTCTCTTCCTTAAGCAAACTGATGTTGGTTGAGCTAAAAATTAGCTAGAGTAATCCATTCCAACTCGTATTTGGTGTTTTATTTGTAGCACATTGCAACTAAATTTGCATTTACTAAAAATGTTTTAGACGTTCTATTAATCTGTAATGGCAGACAAAGGTCACCTTTCCAAAATTGTGGCTTAGTAAATGTAAATAATTTTTTTTCCCCTCAATATTAATCAAAGTAATTTAAAAACAGTGGGGAAGAAGCACTGTCAATATTACCAGATTTACATAGTATTGAGATTTTGTTGCACCTACTAATGATGTTCCAGACGTTGCAGTTTCAATTATTTTGTCCCAAGAAGACTTTTGATTCTAGCTGCTTTTGTTTCTAATGATTTATCTGACTCCACCAGTGGAGCAACTCGTGACTCCAGTTAATCATGTGCAGACAAACCTTAGAGGAAAACACCTGTGGTTCATCAGCAGTTCTGCTACATTTATAATATCAAGACAAAATAGCGCAAAGCCGCGCAGAGACCACTGGAGAGTGGTCAAAGATATGAAGGGCATATGGAAGAACATTTTATAAAACCTTACAGCAGTATACGCGACTGAATAACAACACATATTCAAACTAATATGGAATATTATCATATAATGATGTTGTCGTCAGGTGATAATGCAAAGCGAAAATAGGGCTATGCTTTACCTGATTAAAAAAAATAGAGGTAAGAAAGTGTAAACTACATTATATGTAGCCCAGATGTAATGTACATCCACCAGCACCCAGCCCAGGACTACATCTCAACCTAAGGTAACGTACAGTAAGCAGGGTGTAAAAGGGGGCAATACAGTGACATCCCAACAGTCCCCACCAGTCTATGGTAAACCTGGTTATTGTTTCAGGTGTGGTGAAAATGGTCATATTAAGCCACAATGTAATAATGAACCTCTTTTTAATTAAATCTTTAAATAAAATAAATAAAACTAAATTTAACAAAATGGAAAAATTATCCTGGTTACAAAAGCTAATTTGATATAAATTATGCTAACTATTATAAATGTTAAGTAATGCTAACAATATTAAATAGGAACATGAACTGTGGTCACTGCAGAATTTGAAGAAAGTCTTCAAAACATCCCCACTTTCTCTAGTTAGCAAACAAAAATAATTGTGGTACTTCTTACTTAGCTAAAACAAGGTAAGTTTAATTTGTTTTAATGTCAGACTGTGAGAAAAATGGTACACATTTTTAAAATATATAACAACAATTGGTTGTCAATTTTCACTTTTTATTTTAATGGTCTCATTGTAGAACTACAAGCCTTTGAGTCATCATGGATCAAAACTTCTCTTTAAAAGTGATTGAAGTAATCTATTCTCTAGAAGAACACTATTACATCTGTCAAAAGCATCCTACCCTGTACTTTACTGAAAATGTTAGTTTCTTCTTTGGCCCATCATAGCTGTAGGCCTCCTGCTCCAATGTTGTGTTAGTTACAGGCTCCAATAACTCCCTTAAATTATATAACTAATCTAAAACACATCAGCCAGAGGACTTTAAGAAACTTCCAAGAGCAATTAAATGCCAGTCTCCATACTCTGGCTCCTCAATCTGAAACAAAATTAAAAGCTATCTTCATTATGTATGAAGCCATGAGTGGCAACACTCCATTCTGCTGGAAAGATCTTGTTACCTCCTATAAACATGCAGAAACGTTTTCTTGTCAGAGCTGAGACTTGGCAATCTTTCCCACAAATTTCAGGTTTAGAATTGGAAGTGGTGCCATTAACTCTGCTTCCATTTGAAATGCAGACTTTGTCATTTTTTTTTCTAATACTACCTTTGTGAAAGATAATTTATTCAAAAGGCAGCCTTTGCCAGTCTGGTAGTTTGCCAACTTTGATGATGCTTTGGCAAAGATGCCAGGTTCCCATTATCAAAACCACCCATACTGAGTAAAAAAACACACACATGCAAATTTTCTGACTTTTTAATGTCTTAAAAAAGATACAAAGTAGAAATTCCATAAAAAGTTCTTCTCACCTATTCACTGTGATCGTTTGGACAAGTGAATTTAAAAAATATAGAGTAATTGGTGAAGATATACATACTTACAACCTTTTCTGTATCATGAATGTATGTTGTCTTTAGACTTGTTTCAAAATGTGATTTGAGTTTAAAACGTGCTTGTGTCTTAATGAATTTTATTTTGTGTTTTTATGTATTTTATTGTAACTGCAAAACATTGTTGTTTCTCTCACAAACAGCAAGGTTTTTCTTTCTTTATGCTGTTCTCATGTTTTATGCTACTGTTCCACATGCCTGAGAGTGAGATGTGCCTTTTAGAAGGATTTGTACCTTTGTTTAATGCAGCTTGTCAAATATTGAGTCTGATTTTGCAGACATGCAGAGGATCCATCACAGTTCTTAAAGCAGAGGAGCCCTCCATATAAAAAAAAAATCTAACTCGTGTCTTTTGCATTGACTATAAATTGTCATTATGACTTGCAGTTATACCAAATACATGTTTTTGAGCTTTATATTGTGTCATAATGTCATTCCCTTGTCAAATACATACCCGGACTGTTGCTTTGACTCAATTCTGCATGTTTAGGGAATCCTTGAATCTCCCAGGGTCCTTTAATGTGCCACTTATTTACCAGACACTCCTCCTTGGAGCTGCCATCCTTAGCCAAGTTTCTACCTTGTGAAGGTGGAGTGTCAGAAAGAGTAGGAGCTTCTTAAAGAGATAAAGGCTAATTTTAAGATGTCAGATGGGAAGTCAACATTTATTTTAAGTTTTTTACACACAGCATTTTTGTAACAACTGAAGGTAACATAATTACTTCTTTAAAAAATAGTACTATGGCCCTGGAAAATACATTACACTCCCCCTTTAAATGCTCACCATACATTTGAAATGTACATTGCTTATTTTAGAAACTGGGTCCGTACTTTATCAAAGAGAGATGTGAAACACATTTCTCCTGTCATTAATTTATTATATAACTGCACCACAAATGTGGCTTATTTTTCATGTTTGAATGCAACATTTTTGATCTCCCCAGTAATGGCAGGATTAATCAAATCTGAGGGATTTCTATTTGATGTGATCCGTGGTCTTGTTGACAGTCTTTACAGTTGTCTGGACCATTGCCTACTGACCTTTTAACATTTAACATCTATTAAACCCTTTCTGTTTGGGTCATCTCAGCTCATTTGGAGGGATTTAGCTCTGCTGGTGCTGCCTTGTGCAAACTGAGCCCTCTTCAGCGGGAGCTGCAGTGTGGGGAGAGGCTACACAACCACAGCCACATGGGATCTGTGCTTGCCTGTATGTATGTGTTGCTAGAGTTTAATGGGGGTCATGTCCGCACCTTATTGTTTCTGACCGGGGCTTATCGGGAGTCTATGGTGATGCAGGGTCACCATGGTGATGCCATCTTGATGCTAACACCAGCGGGAAGGCTGCCTTTTTAGCGTTCTATCAGTTGCCTTCAAAGAGCACATTTGCCTCCCATTATGCAGGAAGGAAGCCAGGCGACTACTAAAATGCCTAAGTAGGTTCTGATGATATTACGAAAAAGGAAAAAATAAATAAATAAAGATGATCATGTTTTAGATAATAGCTCATGCCTAGCCATTCCAAACTTCTGATAAACCTTTAATAGGCTTGTCATTGACGTGTCTGTAAATTTTATTTGCGTTCACCAACACATGCACAACCCCTAAGCTGCATTTGAAGAGTACTTACTTTAACTCCAAATCCTCATTTTGGCTGACTGGTGATGCCTTTTCAGCCAAATCCTATTTTTGTTTTGTCAATTTTCTATATCATTATTGGTAAATCATCCTGTAATTATCATGAACAACCTAAATTTCTAAGCAAAAACATACAATGCAATCTTTAAAATGGATGTATGGAAAAAGATTATGAGAAAAAAAAAACAATATTACATCCCGGATATATAATGGAAATATCAACCACTGAATCTGTCGTCAATTGCAAACTTACTGAATAGTTACATCTAGAGATTGTTCAGTCAGATATTTTACTTTGCAGATGAGTAGAAAAACAAATTACATAGTAATTCTATATTTATTGTTCATTCTTCCTCTCAAAGAATTACTCCATATTTTTATTTTGATCTACAAGTTTTTTCCTAAAATATATTTTATGTTGTATCTGCAAAATGGACTAAGCAACCTTCAGAGATAGTTGTTCCATTTGTATTTGCCAAGGGCCGAGGTATTCCTGAGTCATTCTGCAGTTCTCAGTAGTTGTAGTGAAAATGAAGGTCAAAAACATTACTAAGCAATATTTTACCATGGTCCATTTACGTGGTATACCCACTGGAAAAACAAGGAGAAAAGTGAGCATTAATCATTGATTTGACCATAAACTGTTTTACGTCTGTTTGTGATGCAGTACCGTTTGTCTGATGGCATCAACTCAAACAGCAATATGAGAGGAAGCTGAGAGTCTCTGATAATGCTCAATGCCTTCTTCCTGCAGCGCCAACTGATATCCTGGACGGAGAGCAGGGACTTTCCAATGTTTCTAATAGCTCCCCTCACTTTATCTGCCCCTAACGTCGCACATTGTTGTTGGGAGAGCCATGCGAAGAGGCAGTAGAAGTATGCTTGACATGTCTGAAGGATTAAAAGTAGAACAGGTGAAGCCAGTGTAATTGAAAGAAATAAACACATTTCCAAAGACACTGTATGCTGATTCTGGACTGAAAACTGCTACTTTTGTTTATCAGTGATGTGAATATGTGATTTGACGTGTTCAGTGACACAATCCTGTGTTCTCAGATTTACCCAGGGAAGCTAGCTGAAGGGTAACTGAATACAGGCATCCATAAACCCAATCGACATGTAGGCCAACATGTCATGTAAGGTAGTTGTTATAATAAAATAAAATAGAAATATATTTCATTGTCCCACAGAGGAGATATCCAGGGGTAAAAGCAAGTAAAGAATGAAGGCCCAAATGGTAACACGACCACAAAATGATCACGAGTGTGAAATGAAAGATTTAATAAAGGGAAAACTTATAACACACGAGGGGAACATACAGGAACCAGAGCGACACCAGAATATGTGATTACGACTTGGAAGACATGTGAGTACAATAAACAGAGCATCTGACTGCTGAGTGGGGAGCAAGACTCAGGAACCGAGGAGATTAGACTGACACCACAGAAAAATGGAATAGCTTGAAGAGCAACGAACACTCAACAGACCTCAAAATAAGAGTTCAGAAATGACTCAAAATACAAAGATCCATTATACAGAACTGCAGACAAACATAAAGCAAGAAAATCATGGGATCATGACAGTAAAAATAATCCAGGAGTCTTTGATAAAAAAGAACTCGAAGGGGATCTACAAAGCAAAATTCACTTCTTGCATCTTTTTGTACTTCCATCTGGCTTTCTGTTGCTTCTAACCTAAAGTGCTTAAGAAAAGAACCACTCAACTGTTTTCTGGTAATAAGTTTATGCTTTGATGGTGTCTGGGAATAGACCTGCTTCACAAACCTCTCAGTGGCAGTACAATCAGTTTGTACTGCCACATTACAATCACGCTCAGCCCAACCCAAGCGGAAGTCTACAAGCGCTTTTGACAACTGGTTTGACCACAGTTTGCGCTGTACAATGGCTGCTGGAAAAGATACCATCCAGAAACAGCTGCTGCATCCTTAGTGGTTGTCCATCCATCCATCCATCCATCCATCCATTTTCTTACACCCTTTATCCCTTAATGGGGTCGGGAGTTGCTGGTGCCTATCTCCAGCTGGCGCCTTAGTGGTTGTGTGAGACTCAATTTCATTTGCTTCTGGGTCTGGCTGAGGGTCAAAGATGTACAGTTGAACAACTGTACATCTGTTCACAGCAATTTCCATGTGTATATAGTGCAAGTGTAATCGATAAGTTAAGGGGCGTGGCTAGTAGCAGCTTAAGTGACAAGAGGTCCTAACAAAGCTCATTCATAAAGGAGCTCAAAAATAAACAGAACTGACCAGACTGGAAACTCATTATGTGAGAATAATTGTGTGCAAAAACATATTATGAATAAATTTAAACATTTAAACTTTAAACTTTCTGATACAAACTAATTTATGATCTGTTTGCATTACTCTACTGCCATTTTCTCACTTAAGACAAACATAAACATTGATACCATATGAATAACAGCTGGAAGTAGTTTCAAAAGAAGCCCAGCAAATTTTCATTGAAGTACTCCATTTTTTGTTGATGCCTTTGAGCAATGCATTTTTCACTGCCATTCAAGTTATTTATTTTTTTTTTATGAGGAGAGTAATGGGATCTCTCAAATGTTTCTCTCCCTTTCCAGCTGTTGTCAGCATGCAACTTTACCAGGTGATGTATGAGTAAGATTTTATGGTGGACAAAGGATGTTGAGGAACGTATTTTAAGCTTGTCATCTTATACATATATATTTGAGATTCTCAGTATGAAGTGAGGCCTCTTGACACAATTAACTCTAAAGGACCGAAAACACTATTAGTTTAGAAGATAGTTGGATCTGGAATTAGAATTCAGATTTAATTAGAATCCATTGCTTGTCACTGTACACATATCTCAATGAGATAAAAGCCAGCTCACAAAAACTCTGAACACAGAATTTTAAACATACTCTTTAATGCACAGTATAAGAATCCTCAAGCTTTTATTCTACTTGTCAAACAATCACAATTAAAATTGCTAAAATCTCATCTCACCCATGTTACAAAAATGTGGTTGAGACAAGATGTTACATATTGTCTTCTATTGAGAGCTTAATATCTAATTATTATGTTAATAACATGGATACTTTAACATATGTCAACAAAATGTCTGAATAGGTTGAATCTGCATAAATAATATGTTACACAACCAAAAGGAAGGAGAACAAAGTCTTCCATCTTTGGGGCAGCTGATGTCAGGGTTTTTTTATCAGATACATTTTCTTAAATGAAAGAATGTTTTCTCTTCCATAACTGAAGACTTTCTTTTTTCATAGGTCTAATTCAAATGTTAGTACAATGTAAATCAGAATAGGTTTATAGAAGTTATAGTTCTTCTAATATGTGAATAGTTGTTGCAGTGCTGCCTGGTAATCATTAAACAATTTACATAACTGGATTACCACTTTAAATCACACACATAATCTCCAACCTTTTTGTTGATGTGAAAGGTTGAAAAGCACATATGCCTGCATACACTCACACCAGATGACAATCCACAATGCCTAATTAGCCCAACCCAATCATACCTAGTAAAACCCACACATGTGTGGAAAGAACACACAAACTCTACACTACAAGGTAACGGGGACGGCCACTGGTGCCACCACTCTGCTGCACCTGCCACAAACATTTTGAGATTTTTTAAAATGTCCAAGCTCAATTGTTAATCAAACTTCTGTGTTGGTTTATTAATGGGAATTGGAGCACGATTATGGATTCAATCCCAACCAAATTGTAGTTAGTACCCACAAGACAGCATCTTGTGCCTTCTTGTAGCTCCTAAAAAGCAAACTCGTTAAGCATAAAAGAAAGGAGAGTGGCTTTCACCTTCAGGAATGACAGGCGTGACAAAGGAGCGATCAATACAAGACAAACGGCGTAGGGGCAGGGCCTCCAGATCACCGTCCTTTTGACAAATGACTCCAGCTTTGTGAAACAGACAGTGAAGAAAAAAGCCCAACTCTTCTGTCTAGCTTTCGCAATGCAATTTTTAACGGTAGGTGACATTATTCAGAATAAGTGGACACAAAACCTAACAAAGAGTGTGTAAATGTATAGAAGGTATACAGTTGCATGAGCATGACTTTCGATAAATGAACTTTTGACAGGAGATACAGAGGAAAAATAATATTCCATATAACTAAGAACATTCCCAATTGTGTCATAAATGCCCTAATAATAGAATTTTTTTTTTAAATTATTGAACATGTTTTGTGCAAAGTAGCATTAAAAGTAAATGTAATCATTTTTTCAAGTGTGAAAGAGCCTTTTTCCTACTTCCATCTTAACTTGTTAGGGACTGCTGTCGCTACATTCGATGGCTGTCCTCCCAGACACCATTCAAATCTGATCAGACAGGCAGGCAGCACGACATGTCAAGCGATAGAGTCAGAACAAACTGCATTACTTGATAACTAAACAGCGTGTTGACAAACATAGCATACTTGCAGGTGCTAGGGATGCTGCCATATGTGTAATCTCATCATCAGCCGGTCCCTGGTCTTGTCCGTGATAAAATTAGTTTAGGGACATTGAGTGTAATGTGTTGATAGGCTTATTTGTCACTGTAATGAGTTTGGAAGCCGGAAATTTGCAAAACGGTTTTGCTGCCTTCAGACTCTCTTGTTGACACTTATGTGTTTTCCGGTTTCTCTTGGGTATCATTGCAGATTTCTGAGCTGTAGAAGGCTGACAGCTCTTGTTGGCATCATGTTTGCTTGTTTTTTTTGTTTTTTTATATGGGATCAGGTTAAAATGTCACCCCTGTTATTGGTTATCATCACCTTTTAAATAATGCAAAATGTGTCCATCAAATAAGAATATTTGAACATTTACTGATTTGGCCATGACAAGAGTAATTTATTGATATATGGTTAATGGATCCATGTTACAGACAATTAAAGTAACCCTAATGCTCAATAGCTTTATATCACCGTATAATAACAGTTGAAATTTACATACAAGTGTAGCTAACACCCAACTCATTGCTTTTTTGCAACGAGTCCAGTGAAACTGTAGACAGTTTAAAATTTACATGAAAATTTACGTTTTCATGTAAATTTTAGTTCCTCATTATTTTTGCCTGAAAGCGATTCAGTTTTAACCTCCTTAGGCTGAGCAGTGACTAAACAGTTGAATTATCCTGTTTAAAACAGTACGGCTTTACATGATGAGGTACGACTCTTCATCACTCAGCCCCACTTTTTAGACTGATTAGATGTAAAATTTGTTGACCATTTTTACCATAAAGCCTCAGTATTTATTGATAAACACATCAGAAGTAGTGTCGATGCCTCCAAAAAACATAAACTCCACTCCAGTTTTGTTCTGTTTGTTTTGAGGGCAGCAACATGATGGATGAGTTTAGATGCATGAATCCTTTTTATGTAATTCTGTTTTATAAAAATATTTCATCAAACTAGATCTTAGACGCAACAGTTAAATTAAACGGATGTAAGTATAATTTGATTTTTGTAAAGTTTATATAAAGACTCCTACTGTTAGATTGGATGATTGGAATAATTAACCTGGACATCTGCCGGTGATGGGGTTTCTTGCACATTTTGCTTTCCAGCATCTTACTCCAGGTATTCTGTACTGTTCAGAACATCTCCAATGTCACTGCTCATTAATGCCTTAATTTTGCAGTTAGTTGCTTTTTGTGAACATCTGCTGGGTGCTGTTTTGTAAGTAGTTGTATAAAGTCAATTCTGGAACTTTACTGTAAGTATTTATGTCATGTAGACTTGATTAATTTGTACATTAAATGCAACACAGTAGCCAACCCAGATGAGGCTCCCTGCTTCTATTTGTGTGTTTTATGACAGGGAATCACCCAGCTAGAAAATTAAACCTTTTTTCCTTATTAACCAGATGGGTGCATGGCCAGTTATCGAAGCTCTGAGTTAGGTACTAAATTTTAAATTGTAATTCAGAGCGTACCATCTATGTTTCTGATACCTTAGTCAGAATTTTTTTTGTTTCTTTTACTCTTGAGACATTAGTCAATTCTTGTCATGTACCAAATTCTCTTACGAGCATTCCTTCATTAATTGAAAATACTCTACCCCCTTGTAGGTCAAACAGATGCAAAATATTATAATCTGTGGAAAATTAGTCTTTACTCTTTTTGATCTGTACAAATGCAAATAAAGGTCACATTGAGTTGGCAAAGTTAACTCATTGTGCCAGCAGACAAAATACATTAACCTCTTAAAATCTCCCTGTAAATCCTGTTTCTTAAGCCGGAGCAGTTTTTGTTTCCACGGATGCATCATATTGACGTGGGTGGTATGCGATCGGCTCTCTCAGCATCTGTCTGACTTGATGGATGAAATAAAGTTATTATACATCAGCATCAATTTAGTCAGATTAGAAAAGTTCATGAGCTTCTACACTCTCCATGCTTTCTCCAAAGTCTGGAGTTTCAGCATTATTGTGATGTTCTACATGAAGTAAAAGCTACTTTTTTTATTTCTTGCATCAAAAGTACTGTTCTGAACAGATAGTTTATAAATCCAAAATACCAGTAGAAAAATGATAACTCACAGCTTGTCTGTTTTGCTTTGGAAGTGTCTGAAAGTGTGTGGGTGCCTGTGAATTTGTTCCTGACAGTCTTCACATGCTACACTGAATGCAAAAATCAAATCAACTTTTGGAGAACATTTGTTGTGCACATGATTAAAATTGTGAGCCTGCTCATCCCACAAAGAATTAAAAGATCAACAAATCATCTGCTTATCTAACTCAGTGGGGAAAAGCAACCAAATTAAATTTTCAGATTTTATAACAGCCATCAAGTATTTTATTGTTCTATATTAACTGCTTACGACATGAAAATCGTCATTATTTTCAAAGGTATATTGTTTTTATTTTGCACCTGTTTTGTATTTGCTATGCAAGCTGAAGAATTAAGATTTTATTTAAATTTTAAATCTCTTGTAAATGTCTCAGATCTTAAAAGTAAATTTAGTAGAACACAAAAATAACCTGAGTAAATACTTAATACAATCTCTAGATGGTAGTTTCATTGTGAAAAACTCCTCATAAGCCTAACAACTGATTGTGGTACCACTGGTAGCGCTGTACAATTCAATTTTTAAGTATTAGTATTAGAGTATTAGATCTGATGTGAAAAGACGCATGCTTTTCATAAAGTTACCATATTATGTCATCACCCCACAAAACATTTTCCAAAAGGTCTTGCAAAGATTTTTATTTTTTTTCCCCAAATGTGAGATTGGATTCTCTGATCCTTTTGTTTCCATCTTGAACTTCTCCCAATAATACCATTTTGTTCAGTCTATTTGTTTCTGTTGAAATTCTTATCATTGATCTTAAGCAAAGAAACTGAGTCATGCAGTGCTTTAAATGTTGCTGTCTAATCTTTTTTGACCTCTTGGAGTAATTTTGGTAGGTCAGCCACTCTAGCGAATGCTTGGCACTTGCTTGGATTTTATCTCGAGTTGGTTTCAACTCAAGATAAAATCTTTGGAGACCTGAAGGTCGAGGAACAACTTTGTTTCCACTCTGTTTATGAATTTGATTGGCTCAGGGCATTTGTTGCTGTTGTTGCTTGAAGTCTTTTAGTTGTCCTACAAGTTCTGCTTAAGCATTTTGACAGTTTTTGGTCACTGATTTTAAGAGGAAGTGTTGAAAAATCCAATAGCATTCTATAGCAACTTTCAAGTTGCTATTGGACGGTTGTGATTCTTCTCTTGCCAATAATAAAACTGTTCCTTCACTTTATGTTGGTCTCTGATGCACTTGTGGTTGAATGGTTTTCTGGCAACACTTAGTAGTTCTTTCTGCCCAGCTCCTTGGTGACTGGATGCTCACAACTGCCTAAATCAGCTCCCCTCACTCTATTGATTAGGGCTGAGATAAAACAGGCTTGGTCTATCTGTTCACAGCAATTATTAAAGTAGCAATTGAAAGCATTTCGAAAAGCAGAGTAATTAAAACAAATAGGAGCTAGGAAGCCTAAGTGCAAAATGAAATAAATCAAGATTTGCCGCAAAGTGAAACAATCAATAAATGTCTGTAAATCTGCTGTTGCTGGCAATGCCCACATCCCAATTAGAGACTCCAACTAAGTGAAAAGCAATCCAGAAATGTACACAATTAAGTTTAAGGAGGATGACTCTGACTTCATAAAGATCCCAGGTTAAATCATTTACTTGTCCAACATCTCTTTTATTTGTAAAACATTGTGCCACGATATTGGTTCAGAACCTTCCTTGACAGAATTACTGACAAAACAATCATCACATCCCAGTGCCCCCAAACTAATTAAAATGTTTGCCATCTTTTGCTCTCCCTCCAATGACTCCAGTGACAGCATCTAATACCAATCAACCTTTGATAAGCAATTATGAATGAAGTCAAGGGGAAAATGTGATTATACATGCTCCACTTTGCTGACTTCTTAAGTCAAGACAACAAACTGCAAGTGGCATACCCCATTTGCATTAAGATTTCCTTGCTCCAGAGTGATGCATTGAGATTCTTTAGATTTATTTGGTTACAAATAAATATTAAGTTACTACAAAAAAAGTTGTAGTAGAATTTAAACAATTTTTACAAGGAGTCAGAACCATAGATTTTAGGTCATATTGATAGAAGGACATGTGAAAGTTTCTATCTGATGAAAACATTAAATGTAAAATAAGATTTACATTTTTATTTTGTCATTACAAAAATATAAAAAGCATTCAATGGGGTCAAATTTTAAATGTAAATTCAGTTATATATCAACACATCATTATTCAACATGTATAGACAGTGTATATATATGTATATATACCTCAGAAGAAGACCAGCACAGCTTTCTTCCTCACAAAATGTAAAGAAAAATGGAGCCGTGTCAGATTTTAGTGGTTGTAGTTCTAGACTTGTGCATATATTTTGGTTCTGTTGACCCAGAATACCATCTCTAGAGATTGCTCCTTCTTTTGCACCGCTCTCTGATACCCATGCCAGAATTCATGTCAACTGAACCAAGACCTAGGTTTGTAGAGAGACAAGAGTAATCTTTTTTGGTCCACAGTAGAGTTTGATTATCCATTCACACCTCCACAAAATGAACTCGAGATTAACAAACAGATTAAATCGGGCTAAACAGGGTTGGTGTGAATCCACCCTGTTTGAGAGTTGTCCGGCCAAGTCTCAGGAAAGGCGCTCAGTTCTTTGTTGCAGCTGTCTAACATTTAAGAAAGGTGTCTGAGCGTAAACGACCTTTAATCCGTCCTCTCTTCTTCCACCAGAGAACAAACTCCAACTTAGGCAGTGAAATCCCCTTTTTGTTTCGGTATCTGAGCAACTTTTAAGTACCTGAAAACTCTTAGATATTTAATCTAAGAGTTTTCAGAGTTTTGTTTCTTTTTGTATCAGTTAATCACTCAGTTTGTGTTGATAAATAATAAATGTATTCCTGATTTCGCTGATGATCAGCTCATCAATTTGAACATTTTTAACTGAAATGCTATTCTCTGTGATTGTCTGTGTTGATTTTAAAGAAATTCTTAGTCCTGGTTCTATTTGTGCTTCTTTTGCAGGATGAAAACATGCCTTGAAAAGGCTGAGTGTTCACCCATTGAATAGAGATGTAAAATTCATTTTACGCTTCTGGTGCTCTCTAACAAATAATACACAGAACCTTCACTGCAAAAGGCAAATTTTTGGCATTTTATGTCAACCAGTTGTCATTTTTGTCACAGACAGACAGACAGACAGACAGACGTCTTAGTAACTTTGCTGTGTAAAGATGAGCACGACCAATGGTAACAGTCTAGTTAATTACTAGAGTTATGTATATACAGTATTCAGAGATACGTCTCTGTAATGTACCGGAGATACTTGCTGTGCCACTTTTTTTATCTTTGATACCTATAAGTTTGCCCAGACAACAACTTTTTTAAAAGAAATGGCCACTTTGGGTAAAAGCCTTGATATTGATTAGATTGAATATCGACTTGCTTGCCAATTTCCTGTGCTCCTTCATATAAAACCGTGATTGCTACACGGCAGTCATTAACCAGTAGCCCACTTTCCCCATCTCGTCAGTACTCTTTCGAGCCAATTGATTTCCTCTTGACCTCTCAGTGTACCTCAAAGCAGAGCACAATATATTAAGGGCCTGTTTGGATCAATCTAATGGGCAGTGATAGCACATTCTCAAACCGCTGACTGCACAGGTAATCTTATTAAAATCCAGTAGATCCCAATGATTCTTATTGTATCCACCTATTACATACATGCCAACATGGCAGCTAGATTGTACTGATGGGTCAGCGCTGTTGCAAGACGGTGTGTGATGTATTGTTTATTATATTGGTGTCACTGTGCTGACCTATGATTCCATTGAGCTTCCCACCCAATGACTGCTGTGATAGGCCACGACTACTTGCAAATAACTATAGCTTATTTATGTCTAATTGAAACTTGTGCAATGTTTTGAAATGCCTAAATGCAAAATAAAGTAAAAATAAAAGAAATTTTGAAGAGGCAAAATACATTTCCTCTGACTTTTTGTGCACGAAAGCATGGTCAAGATAATACTATTTAATTTTATTTTCTCATAGCAGCTTGGAATTAATTGTTTTGGAACAAAGCTATTTCTAAAAAGTTAGATTGAGTGGATTTGAATTGTTTTTCAATGTCATTTTGCAAGGGAATCCAAAACGCATTACATAAGAATGGAAAGAATTTGTGAGATAATGCAAAAGTATTGTGTGGAAATGCAATATCTTTGCGAGGTAAGATAAAACAAAAAGAAACTCCCCCATGTCTCCTAATTGTAGCAATAAATGTTCATTTTTATATTTACATTTTAAAGAGGTAGGTTTGCAAAGATGCCAGTCACATTCAGAGAAAAACTGAACATTTGAAATATTTATATTGTGACTTTTCCTTTCCTTCAGAATTAAATCACATTAGAAGCAAAAGCTGGAAATGTTTTGTTCTTAATCTTTCTTTGTGAATTTAGTTAAAGTTATAAACTGAAGCTTTGGCGTAAATTCAAACTGGAAGACTCTCTAGCCTCACCCGCATCATCCAATCAGTGCGACTCGTTCATTGCCATCAACCTATCAATGCCGAATCAAGCCACGTCATGGTCAATCAGCCAACCAAGCTCCTGCTGATAAGGACCTCCATCCATGGCATCTTCTGCTTTCCAGGTTCACTCAACCGACCTCCGCCCTTTCTCCACCTCCACTGTCCTGGCTCTTCAGGCACCCATCCTTCACCGACCTCCACCACCGGCTTACGGGCCCCCGGGGTATGACATTCCTAATCAGTATCGGGAATGCTCATCCGCACTTATTGCAATTCACAGCTCAATGTCTTCAGCCGGGGCACCAAAGAACTTTAATTCATGCGTGTCAATAAACCTTTTTTAATCGGTTTCTTTCTCCGTCTGAGTCTCTCCAGATTAAAATAGTTGTTGCTCTTTCCCCTACACATTAAAATCAACTGTTTTAACTGGTAGTATGTGACACACACCTCTTCAAGACAGAGCATAGGAATAATAAAGTTGTTTAGTGCATCTTGATTGCAGTCCTTTCCTCAGCTTATGCCCAGTTGTTGAAATGAATACTGCTCAATAGGATACACAGAGATAACTATGTAGGATACACAGAGATAACACATTTGGTGAATGTGATTCACCAAATTAAATCACTGGTGGTGATTCAACTCAAAGAGCTAAAATCCTGTCTCTAGACGTGAAAGGTTGGTAAACACATACCCCAAAACATTTGAGAAGACGGATAGTACTAAATTAAGCTAAATCCTAGTGCAAGGAAAAAAAAATATTGTTAAAAATAAATTGAAAAGCCTTGTCCTTTCATTTCACAATAAGGTGGTTAATCAAATAACATTTCTGTCATGTCGGGTTTTACTTTTCTGACCCACATGCAAGAATACCCCTTGGCACAAGGAAAATCAGTAAAAATGATATTTATTATAAAGAAAACAGAAGTTGACTGGCAGCCAGGTTCTAGGCAGGATGAGCGCTTCAGGGCGGAACTAGAGGATGAGATAAGGCAGGTGAGATCACTGGCTGAGGGAGATGAGGAATTGCAGGTGAGAGGGGAGCAGACTTACACTGGGTGAATGTCTTGGGGCTGGGGGTTGCTGCTGGGTAAATGAACGGCGGAGGGGGCGGCACTGGAGGGCGGACGGGATCAGCTCTGGTTCTCTTAGTGGCGAGAGCGAGGGAGACAGCCTACTTGGAGATCCTGGGGAATCTGGTCACAAAGTTTTGGTGAGTTCAGAGGCATCTAGTGGGTAAGATCCACCAGCGTCTGAGGAAGTGTTCCTGAGGAAGAAGACAAACAAATTCACAGGGAATTCTCCAGGAGAGCAAATACGAAGACAGGTGGTCTGAAGTACCGAAACACTCTGGCACCGATGTGTAGGCTGCCTCCTCCTCTTATACTCCTCCAGACGAGATAATGCAGTGCAGGTGATTCAGATCAACCGGTCCACGCCCTCCGGGAATGACCTCCAGGCGCCCCCTAAGGATGGAAAGAAAAACAGCAACCCCAAAAAAGAAGAAACAAAATGTGAAATAGTTAAAGAAGTGTGCCTGTATTTTTAGAGAGCTGTCTATGGCTATCAATGGCAAATTTTGAACATCACTGTCTGGACAGTCAAGAGATAACATTGGAGAGATGCATTAAAAATGAAGACAATCATCTATTGCTTTCATGTTTTTCTTTTTTTCTTTTTTACTTCAACCTTATTGGAAACAGTAACTTTTCTGTAGATAAAATTGAATGCACCCTCTTTTTTTAATTAATGCTTTTAATGTGCTTAAGAAAATAGGAGCAGATTTCCAAGCACTAAAATCCTGTTCACAGTAGAGATGACTGACAGTGGAGAGTAACGACAGATCTGATCATATTCATGCTGAGACTTACTGACCACATCTCTCCTCTACAAGGAAAGAATAAGGTCCACTCCCTGCCTCTGATGACCATTGCCAATCAAAGCAATTACAAGTAAGGCGAGATTGTATGAGCAGAAACTGAACGGAAGTGTGTTTTGATTGAATATGCCCGTACCAATTAAGTTGCACCTCTCAGGCATCCAAGTTCATTATTTTGCCATCCCATCAGTGCCTGTTTTTTTATCAAGGGATGCAAGTCGAGTGTTGCAGTCGAGCCCTTGAATTTCATTAGAGGGACAAAATTCTGCACATTTAATTTTCAAGCCTATTGTGTACCTTCCAAAATGCAAATGGAGTAGTCAGGTACCAAGCTCTTTTTTTATTTTTTAGATTGTAGCAAGCAGTGAATGCAGTCCATGGAAACCCAGTCAGTCCTTTAGAGTAATGTGGGAGGCAGGTTTTTGATGAAAATTCTATTTTAATCCCACTGGGAAATTACTGGGTTCCAGCACCATGCATTTAAATAAAAACAGATGCAGACACGTAAGTGAGATGAATTTATTAAAAGAGAGGTAACCCAGAATTTTCACTTTTTTTAAGATACAAAAAAATACCTAATATCTAAAGTTAATGGTCCTTTTATCATCTTTTCCAAAGATATTCTCTCAGTGTTATTTCTGTATTATAAGCAATTTGGCTAGAGGGGTGTTGTCCTTAAATGAGTCTGCAGAAATTCTGTTTGGACATTACAACTCATGTTGAACAGCTTTTCTGGTGATGTTGAGTATGATATTGCAGTATTCACAAGTACTGTTCAAATATTTACTATTATAATCTCAACTTTTTACTTGTGAAAAGAAACAACATTGGAATCCTTTTTCTGCAAAGAGGCATTGTTGCCAAAATGTCACTATTGAAATAGAAATACATTTCTCATGGTAGTTCAAATGATGCTGTCTTTAAGTTTCTGGTATTTTTGCGCATTGTGCACATTTATTAAAGCTTACCAATATTTAGGTTTAGACCACCATAGGACCAAAGCTAGACATACTGTATAAGTGTAAATCATGACTACATATTGATCTAACTATGACAAATGTATAAATGTAGACCATTGAAATAATATATATTGCCAAGTGGGTCAGTATTAATTTTTGCTGGCAGACAAGCAAATGGATGACCAGCAGCCACTGACCATATGTTCTTCATATCTTTGTAGCTGCTGCACTAAAGTACAGAGAGCTGAGGATAAAATGTGACAATATTAGGATAAAAAGCAATCTTAAAACATGCTAATGCTGAATTATTTTGATCTAGAACAGAATGTTTCCTGTTTACAACTAGAAATATTTCTTTAATAAAGCCCAATTAAACAAAATGGTCCTGACTTCAGACAGACATGATCTTCAAATCAAAACATTCAACAATAGAAGTACATATTTAGGATTTGTCTGGCTGGTACAAATCATTCCCGACTGAGATGATGAATGATCAGAATGGTTGTCAGAAAAAAAACTAATAATTTTACCAAAGAATGTCATAAATTCATTACAAGAGCTCAGGTACATGATTTAGCAGATTAATTAATTTGATAGAAAATGGTCATTCCTCTAACCTGATGTATCTAGTTTTTACTGCAACATTTCTATCATGTTTGCAGAGCACAACTGGGTTGCACAATAACAGTACTTAAGAGGCTCATTTCAAGTCATACCATGAATTCAAACTATGGTGAATTGCGAGCTTGTGTGTTAGTTTTCTTTTGGAAAGCCTTGACCATTAACTATAGGACATTTTTCAGCTGGTTTTGTAGTTAAGCCTTCTTCCCCCATAGTTCACTGTGCTATGGCTCTCTTGACTAAAGTCATATAAGTGTAGGGGAAAATCTGATATACTACATAGTGTGGATGGGTTTGCACAAAATGACAATTTTATGATATCAAATTAATGGAGTGAGTGAACCACCTTGAGCTCCTGTGATTCCAATAAAACAAAGCAGTGAAGTGAGGAGAGCACAACTGGCAGAAGAAAACAGTAAAATAAAAGCAGAGAACTATATTAGAGCAATATTTCTAAAAATTCAACTGTACGAAGACCCTGGGAATCAAAGTTGGACTAATTTACAGAAACGATGATGATACGCTGCTATGTCACTGTTTGTAGTCACTGCTTCTTGAATCTAGCCATTATTTCATTTGTCCTTCTGACAAATCATGTTGAATATTAGAATATTACTGAAAACACAATATCAGTCTCAATTTAAAAGGTTAATCCAAGCAAAACAAAAATGAATCCTTAAAGAAGAGTTTAGTTAGGGGCTAGTTGGAGTAGGGCTCGTTGCAAAGCAGATTTCTGCTGTTTTAAACTCCAGTCTCCAAAAACTGATAACAATTTATGTTGTTGATTTGTTTATGTGCAAATGTTTTAAGTGGTTTTGAGAAAACAACAAACATCAATTGGTGGCTACCCGTGCCATCCATCCATCCATCCATCCATCCATCCATCCATCCATCCATCCATCCATCCATCCATCCATCCATCCATCCATCCATTCAAAGTCTCACTCCTAAAATGTAAAGTGCAATCAGAGCTAAGTCCCTTTTTCCACCCTGCTGTCTGAATTTTATTCTTACCTTTGTGGATACACCGCTAGGAGAGAAATGCTTTTAAAGTACCAAGGTGCCAGATCTGCATGTACCAACAAAAAAGAGAGATTTTCTAAAGAAAGAACTAAGTGCTCAAAAAGCTTTAATCACAACAACACAGGGTGCAATCTTCTGATCACAGACTTTATGCGGTATTAAAAAAACCTAACACTTACATAATGATATATGGAATGTACATGACACGTAAAAGATAAAAAGGAAGAAAAAAAGATTTAGGACATCACTAGATGATTTTTATCATATGAACATCTTGTTAATCAGTGCATGTGTAGATAATGTGAATATAATATCAGCTACCTTATACACCAGTGTGACAAGTCTGATTCCATCTATTATTTCTTCTTTTGTGTGGGCGGCTCACAGTGCTTTCATAACGTCTTCATCACTCTTTTTTTAAAACTAACCTCACCAGGAGCTCCATTACTAGAAGCTGCCTTTAAAACTTTGCAGTTTTTCACAAAGTTTTGATACTTTCCAACTTAGGTTATCACTGTAACTATAAAAATGCTTTGCTGATGATAATTACCATTTGTTATAATGGTATCTTTATTAAGGATATTTTAGGATTACACAGCTTCCAAAACCTGACACGTTGGATCACTTTCATTTGAGTTTTTTTTTTTTTCATCAAAATTATCAGTAATGATACAAACTGTTTACTGTTTTTCATTTCTCAAATATGGCCAATAAACTTAATAATATGGCAATGTTATGACAATAACTGCCCAGTTGAAGAGAGAACAAGCTATTGGGGGTAAAATCAAAAAGGATCTGTGGTTCTGCAAAGAGTGAATATCATACATCAAACTTCTGATTTCTGTAGCAATTGCTAATTTATTCTTTTATCTTTTCTCGTTCCTCCTTGAGTCACAGACACCAGGTCCAGCTAAGCTGCTGGAGTCCCTAAGTGGGGCAAAGCTATTCAAGACACTTTCTAACTGACTATTAGAAATCTGAAAGTGTTTTTTCTTCAAGCCAGATGAAGGTTATATTAACACCCTGAACTTCAAAATTTTGATTGCATCTAAGTCTTCTTGTGTCTTCACTCGGATCCGTCTATTTGTATTTCATTTCAAAGTGAGACATCTCTAAGAACTAAGATCAAACCCCATAGCTCCCACTACACAGAGGGTCACACTGAAATGAGAAGCCCTGGAAACATACATCACCATAATCTCAACAAATTCAGCATGATTCTGTTTAGCTAGATCTTAACAAAGCCAGATAATAGACAGACAGAATAACATCAGTGCTGCGGCTTCATTTAATTGACAGGATCCTCGTTAACGTTTCCAATAACTCTTCGGGGACAATTATTTCTTTGCATTTTCATACATTAAAGATGGGAGCACATTAAAGCCTGGAGCTTGCTAATAATAGCTCTGGTTTTCATTTAGTCTCTCAGCTTGCCAGCATAACAAAGGCATTTCTCACAGACTTAATGTGGCAAAGAATCGAGCATGTGATCCTCTTGAACAATAAATTTGCCCTCAACAACAACAGCCCTTTGATTGGTTTGGGAGAAGAAAGCAGTGAAGTGTACACTCATGGTCTGCTGTCACCGAATTGTGAGGTCAGATGGATGTAAGTCATGGCTCTATAAGATTAACTAAATCAACAAGCTATAAACTCAATGAAGTGTGAATTTTCCTGAATGGAGAACTCAGTGATCATCTATTTATACAGAAAAAGGTATAAAATGAATAAATAACTAAAAACCGACACAGCCGTTTGATATCCAACTGCTACACTTTTAAGCTTTTTTTCAAACTAAAAACTTTCCATTTTATTGATGTTCACTGGAGCATAATGGAAACCATGCTCTCCACACGGAGCAGGAAGTTCAGTGGACTGAATATGCAGCTTGTAAAGTCAGCACACAAGCCCAGGCACATGAAATATGAATCAAGAAAGGAAACATCTACATGTGTTTTTCTGAAGAAAAAAAAAGTCTACTTTGATAGATTTGAGTCCTTGTGAATAGCTAATGAGATGCGTGGGCTTTTGCTTCCACAGCTTCAACCATTATTGTATCCTAATATATGAAAACAGTCTCTTCGAGGCAGGAGAAAGCTTCACACATCCCAACATGACTACCTTCTAAATATTTGAGTAGGATTTGCAGTGTTGCCATGTAGCAGTTAATGATGGGCGAGGCTTTTCTTAACTGTTTCCATGGAACTTCAATGTTTTCTCTTCAGTTCTAGAACAGTCTTGTGAAAGGACATTATTATTGTCCAGTAAGTTTTAAGTAATCTGTTTTATTGTGGTTAGATGTGACGTCTCTTCAATATACTGACATTCACCAATGAAGATTTGATAAGCTTCAAAATGTATTAAAAATACATCAGATTTGTGAATATATTGACTAAGCACTGACAGGTGTGTTGCCAATGCAGCTCGGCAATGTTACCAACCTCAGTCATTACTGGGAGAAAGTTTACTGCTAAACTTTCTTGGGCACCCTGAACTTTTCTCATGAAAGTAGAAGACTCCAGATAAAGTAGGTAGATTCTGATGAACTTTCACTAACTTTGTAGCTATTTAATATTATCTAATTATCCTTTAAACTTAATGCAAATTCCCATCATAAAAAGAGAAATGAAAAGATAAAAACAGTCTCAAACATTCTGGTAAGACGTTAGTGTCAAAGTTTAACGATGCAGACATCAGATCCTATGTGAGCTGTTCTTACCGTGACAAGAACAATTTTTTACTCTTATCTGAATGCCATAGCAGCAGTTAAACACACCAACAATAAAAAATGCTTTCGAGCTCAAGGTGAGACCCAATATATTGATAAATACTAATAGCATTGCCCTGAGGAGACTGAATAAAACAGAAAGGACTCCTTTGCTGCTCAGTGAAAATCTATAAAGAAGCAGGTTGTAGAATGATCATTTCTTTTTTACTTTGGATGCCAGTGAGAAAAATTAAATATTTTATTGAATCTTGTGATTTAAACCACACACTGAAGGTCCATCAGTCTCCTGTCAAATAAGCAGAATAGGTGTTGTGAACATATATCTAAATTATGAAAATAATCGTTTCCATCCTTGAACTGTAAGAAACAGGGGATCTCATGCACACAAGGAACATACTGAAAGCAAATCTAAACTCTATAAATGAATCCCTCTCTCTACTGTCTCTAAATATGTTTCTTATTAACCATCCATAAGTCTATATTTGCTCAGAATTAAAGTGCTTGCATCAAACGCCGACCTGCTGGTAGAACATAAATACCAAAAGATCTGTTGTGCAAAGAAATGCTAGAGCATTTTCAGTTTTCTCCAAAGTATGATAAAAAAAACCTTCACTGGTTAAATACACAATAATATTAAATTTTAGTTAAAGCCACCTTCCTCAACACTCAAAGCAATACAATAAAAACAAGCAATGTATACAGAACAAAGGAAGCTGAACAATGCAATAGAAATAATATTAAATAACTAGAGAATCCTTATTATTGAATAGAATAAGCCTCAAGTCTGAATTTAAAGTGAATGAATTTTACAGAAATCATGGGGGAGTGGTGTTCCAAAGATGGGGAGCAGAGCGGCTGGAGGCCCTGCCCCCCATGGTGCTGAGACGGGCAGGGGGCATCGCGAAATGGATGGGAGACGACGACCTAAAGGAGCTGGAGTGTGTGGTGACATGAAGGAGTTCTGAGAGATAAGGAGGAGGCAGGTTATGGATAGACTTGAAAGTTAGAAGCAGGATTTTGAACTGATCAGCATAGCTCAGAGATGGGACAGTAGAAACAGCTCACCAAGAAGGATCCATTGAGATAACCATAAGCACTTATTTATTTTGTTGTGGTAGCTCAGCTGTTGAATCCTGGGACTTCCTTCTCAGATTAATCAATTAATTAAGGGTAAAGATGAAGTTTTCCTTGGACTCCTTGGAGGTTCATAGATTTTGTTTAATATACATTAGATTTGCATCAGTCTATGTAGTTGCCACAAACATCCCCTGACTTGTGAATTGATTGCATTATTTACGTTTTCCATGGGATAAATAAACAAGGGAACTATTCAAAGATTGCCTGGTTCTTCCTAAAACTTGTAAATATTTGCTCAATAGAAATCAACCCTCCAGGCTGAGTTTTGATTTATCAGACTTAAAGATTTAGGTACTTTAACATACCTCATAATTACAATAAGGCACAGAATAGATAAAATTCTAACAATACATTTTGTATCATGTCTTCTTTTCTGTTGCAGTAAAGGAATAGAGCAAAGACATAAAGGTACTGGCCTAGAAATGACTTCCATCATCCTCCAGCATTCCCAGCCTTGGGCCTTGTTTCCAACTCTCTATAGTTTGTGCTCAGACACTTATTTTTTTATGTGACTGCTTTGTCCTGCGGCCGGAGAATTCACATTTTGTTTGAATTTCTAGACTCTCATTTGTCTCTGTGATGTATTTCTATATAAATCCCCAGGGACTTTAATAATGTTTGGACCCTTCTTGGTCAATGATGGAAGCAATTCTCTTTCATTCTACACTCTAGAGTCTTCCCTCGGAGTTGTCACACTTTTTCCAGTGCTAATATGAGAAGGTGCCTTTTTGCCAAGAAGGTTTTGACCACTTGCCTACTCAGGTTAAGGAGCAGCACATGCTATTGAAGGACACACACGCACACACACCTACACTCACACAATGTATTTTCATTTTGTGTCAGAAAGATTAAGATCATTGAAGATGATGTTGGCTCAAAACCATTTTGCGGCAGACTTAGCATATAAATGGAAAAAAAGATTAAATCGCCAAGAACTAAGGAGTTCATTGTAGCTGCTGATGCTATAGCATGACCAAGAGGGAAAATGGCCTCTGTCTGTACAGGTGTGTGAAACATACAGGAAATTCCAGTTAAAACAAGAGGAAAGCAGATAAAAAAAGTAATATATAAAATGAAATGTTAGTAGCGTTAATGCTTGTGAAGCACGATGTGTTTAATGTCTACTTAACCCTCCACCATCCAGTAGATAAAAGATATTACCAAGTAGGGTGATATTTTCTAGTAACAAATGAGCCCTGACAATAAAAGGCACAGCTGGATTGCAAAGTATGGACTTTGCAATCCAGATGGACCACATGAGATGGACCACATGACTCCACAAATACATACCTTTTTGAAAAGTGCACTGAAGGAATAGAGAGCAATTTCTGCTTTGTGTTTGGGAAAAAGAAGAATAAAAAGCACAATATGGAGGTAATCAATGTTGATAAAAAAGCATGATTTTGACCAATTGTCTCTGTCTGAGTGAGAGCTTGACCTTCAAGCTATAAAAGATGCAGCAGTAGATGGGGACGTTGAAGCCACCATGATTATTATGATGATGGTCGTCCCCCGAATTGCAACTGGTACAGGTACCAGCCTCATCAAGATGCTGCACGGACGAGCAGGTACAAATGGGCAGAATATCTTGCTTTTTTAATACAAAGGAGTTAGATTTTTATCTTACTTCTTCCCTCTCGTATTGGTTTTGATGAAGTCAATTGTAAAGTTTATACTCAATGCACTTGTACGTAATTTTTAGCTGAAGGACCAGATTATGCATCATTTCCACAGGAAACCTTGTGGCATAAAAAACATACAAATGAATCACATGAATCTTACTATAAGGTTTTGTAACCACTTGTTTGGAAATGATTCTTCCCTGTTTTATCTGACCCGATCCTCAATACCTTTTGTTTTGTTGCTTTCGGGTTTTTCTAAAATCCATTCAGAGCAGCATATTGTTCTGAATGGCAGCTGGATACCTTTGAAGAAGAAATGTATTAACAATATGAATACAGAGGAACTATATAGATTTCACCTTGATTGAATTCACCTTGTTTACAGACAAAACAAATTCAGGTCCTGGCATGTTATTCTTTAGGTATCAAACCATAGCACAAAAATACATATCACCTTGGAAACAAAATACATTTTAGACGTACATTTAAACAGGCACGTTAAAGAAAGATATTGCAAAATCAGACATTTTCTTTCTTTTACTCACAATGCAACAAAATATTTTATCTGCTGCTAAAATAGAAGTTAATTTGAGACATTATTCCTTGTCATGGCATCTAGTTAATAGTAATGACTAATTTTAGGTTCCTTATAGCATTTTACAGTCATGTTTAAATTGAAAAACATACTAAAAGACTATTTACATTTGCCCAGAAACTGGAGAACACTGAGTCAATAATAACAATAAAAAACATACATTTATTCATTTTAATTGTATTGTATTTTGGAGCTCTGCCACTTTATGACCTATTCAGGACAACAAGAATTAAAAAGTAGATAGTCTGGCTTCTGCTGGTAATATTCTAATTATGGCATTTAATCTTGAACAATGTGCAGTTTTGTCCATTCATTTCAAATCTCAATGGTGCTTCATACCAAAGTGAAACCTCCAAATTCTCAGCATGGTGCGGCAGCTGCACAACGCAGCCTGTGAAGCCACAAATCTGCTCAGGAAATGTTGGTTGGGGGCCGAGCTTTGGTGGGGTTTCATTGCAAAGCCCCGCATGACTAATTTTTACAGTAACCTAAAGTATAACAATGAAGAATGAATGCCAAGTGACTCATTCTTGGAAGATGCCTCCTTTGGTGATGATGTATTACAAAGATTCATGTCATGGCCATAAAAGAGAAGCACTGGGCTTTCACCTTCTGCTGCGTTGAGAGGACGTTAAAAGTGGGTCCCGTCACCCTGTGGACAGACATCAGCAGGGTAGTTATTGGTGTTTAAAGCGGCAACAGACAGGTCAGCATCCCTCGCTTTGATGTGCAGATATTTCACCCACTTCTCCTCTCACTCTCGCTCCCTCCATATGCTTGTGCCTGCATATATATGGGTGTGTGTGTGTGTGTTTGTGTGCGACTGCTAGGCTAGAAGCTGTCACCAGGGGCTGAGCTTGAGACACCGCTGCCATGGAAACATGTTCTCCAACTTAATAACAGCCATGAAAGGCGTGTTAAGAGAATGAGAACGCTTCTGTAAAGGCACAGGCACACAGAGCTTCACTTTAAACACGTGTATCTGAACACATGCAGCACATAATTCTTTTTAATGAAGGTTGCACCTTTAACTAATAAAAAAAATCATAAGAAATCGAATGCCATTCTGAGATATATCAACCCAAATCAAATTTATGCTTGATGTGATATAAGGAAATCCAAGATGAACATTTCATACTGACTGACTAACTTTCAGGTTTTTCCAGTTTAAAAATGTGGATATATAAAGATATACAATAAAACTCTTGAGTTGTTGTGAACAGTGTTTCAGTTTGATTGAGTATGACTCAGAGTGTATTTGCATTTCAGATTGCATTAGTCTGATTGATCAGCCTGACCCACTTTAACACACAAGTCAAGACTAATTAGCTGGGGCTATTGAAAGCAAATTATTTTAATTTGCCTGTTTGTTTGTTTTTTCTTTCCCTTCTGCAAACTGAAATATGCTCCAACTTTTCCATGTTCTTGGATCTAAAAATGTAAGCCAAGTAGTTTTCACCATTTAACATTAGTGGGTTCATATTCGCCTCAGCCTCCCCCACTTATTGCCGGCATTAAACGTCAAAGAAATCACAACAATATGACACCTTTATAATGAAAAGTCTCCTGCAATTTCCTGTGATGTTGAAGAAAAAGGTTTCAGTTAACCAGAGAATCCAATAAGAGGGCTTCCATCCCTCAGTTAATGTAATCACTTGCACTTGAACATGGAGGATTGTGAGGAAAAAATAATGAGCTAAAAGGATTAAAATATTATAATCAGAAGCCAAATTAGAACAAAACAATTTCCATCTCAAAACTGGTGTTGAAAGAAACCAGCAAACTAAAATTTGTATTCAGTTACCTGAGTTGTATTCATTATACCATCTGATTATTATTATAACCACAGACTTCATTGTGAATTTTAATGTCATGGTTCTTCACAAAGCAGAGCACAATTAAGAGTCTCCTTTTGTCTTTAAAGAAATTTGAATTGTCCTAAATAATCTAAGTAAAAAGCTTCAGATCCTGCTGAACTATGCTACTTCCTAACATCCGACAGATGATATGACAAGATATTAACTGCTGGCAAATATTCCTTCAAGGATTATTAACTTGTTTTTCAAAAACCTTGAATAAAACACAAAGTACTTATTTTGAAATGGAGCCATAGTTTAATAAGAGGAGACCAAAAACAGCCTTCCACAAGTATGCCCAATGTCAATCACAGCTCGGTGGAGCTCAATCCCAAATGACTTTTCTGTGCTCAAAATACTCTGCGTGGCAAAGCCAAATCATCAATGACCTTCAGTCGACCAGCTTTGATGAAAATTGACTGTTTTTCATTGAAGGAATTTTGATCATTATCCTTATTCAAACTTTCAGACTTTCCTCAGCCATAAAACAATTCAAAACAACATGGGAGACACCTTTTGCAGAATACTAAGAGGCTTCATAAGTGGATTTTATACAAGAAGGAAATCCAATAGAATAGGACCAAGAGTTTTTGTTGGGTGACGACTGATGAAGTCAGCGATTTCTGGGAGGACAAACAAACCCCGCAGGATTTAGATTTTACAACAACATTAATGGAGATGGAGATTACGATCACTGTCGATCCATAAATAAATTAACTCATAATTGAGTTTGAGACGAGTGTCTCTATTGATCCAGCAAACAGATGAAGACTGTTTGTTCTTTGCAGTTCTACAAAAATATGTTTAGGAATGTCTTGGAGACTGTATCTCTTCTCTATGAGCTCATGTATCTGCCGCAGCTTGGAAAACTGAAAAATAAATGGGGGGTTAGGGGGGAAATTTCTGATTTCTGGATACTCAAAGTTCTTTTAATTGAATAAACATACATAATTCCTTTAAGGTGCTCTCACAGATTGTTAATCAGAGGCAGACAACATCACTCAAATCTTAATATGCACCCCACTAAAGCCCTGGATGCTGCTGTCATGTTTCTGGAAAAATCTCCCATCAATCATGCGCTCAAGAGGTCTCACTGCTGGGAGCTGCTTTTATGCATACCTCACAAAGCAGCCAAATAAGATGACTGTTTGATTTCTTAGGATGAAATATTTCTACACCACCCAAACGGAAGTAATGCTCTTTGAACATCCACTATATATGTCATAATTTCATAGAGAGATGTTAAAAGCACAGAGAAGGGTGATATATTTAGCACTCAATATTTCCCAAAGAGTTAGACAACAAATACTGTTTGATACTCTCAATGGTGTTCAGGTCAGTCGTGTCACTGAAGCTACTTATGCTTCTTGTACAAGTAATTTGCTCAGAAACGCTAAATAAAACACTTTTTATGTGAAAACCCCCCACACCAATAATTACTTATTTTGTTGAGTTTTTCATTTTTAACACTCAATAAAAGTAGAGTATGAATAAAATCAAAATGATTTAAGTGTCTCTAATCTGCAACCTTGGAAGGAAGGAAAACACACATTTTCTTTCAGAAAAGAATCACAGTTTCTGTTGTTCTGTATTCAAACTGAACTCTGTTCCATTCAGTTCATTTACATAAGATCACAACACAGAGGTACTCTGCAAAAGAAAAAAAAGTATTTTCAATGAAATCACTCATAAATTTAATTTGATCCTACTCATCAAACTTGTGTTTTTTTTCTCTTTCAAATTAGATTAAAAACTTTTTGATCTCAGGAAACTTAATAGATTGCATGAGGTACTAGACTTGCAGTATTCACTTTCTCTGGAGGAGAAAGTGAATACTGCACTTGTAAGTGTAATTGTACACTTACAAGCAATTGTAAGTGTACAATTGCTTGCGTTTTGTGGTTGACTTTACAGAAATCCCTCATGCAGGTACTGACCGTGGAGAGGAAAAAATCCCTTTTAACAGGAAGAATCCTCCAGCAGAACCTGACTCACTACAAGCGGTCATCTGCCACGCCCGACAGAAAGGATTGAGAAGACGGAGTATGTAGACACACACTCCAAAACAAAAACAAAAAAATAAATAAACAGAAAAAATATGTTGGAGTACTTTCTAAGTAAAAAAAAAATGGCCCACCTTCAGCTACATTTTTCTTATTGGTTACTATAGGTTACATCATAGCAGGTTTCCACCATCAACATGTGAATGTGAGTATAAGTGGGTGAAAAACTGAATGTAAAATGAAACACTTTGGTGTCCTTTGGACTTGATAAATGCTTGAGTATGTGCATATTGTGCCACATGAAACATATCAGTCCTGGAAGCTACAAATGAAGGTTGCTGCGTATGCAATGGAACAAGAAAATAATCAGATAAAAGGAACCTAAACAGCACGTGAAACGTGGCACAAATCTCTACCAAGCCACATCACTTTTCTCCAATCTTTCCTTGGACATATAATACTGTGATCTACAAAAACCAGGAGTGAGTCACTGATAACTTTGTCCTTCAAAATATACATACTACTTTTTTTTCCCAAAAAAACATATGCTTCAGTTGAATTATAAAGTGGCAACATTCAATTTAGAACAAAGCATCAAGACTCTGGATGAAGATGTTAGTATTTTTTCTGCTGTCGTTTTCATGTTATTTAAAAGTACATTAATATTATTAGGCATGTAGTCTTGCTGTAAATTGTGTGACATATATGGTTAACACACTAGTAAGATATACCAAAGAGAGTCGTTCATCAGAGTCTGACCTAAGTGAGTCTGGACACAGTCGGGCACGGTGATGTATGGAGCTCTCTGAATATCCCTTCCCTTTATGGATTTAGGAGTTTAAAACATTTTGTTGTGGTGAGCCTGACTTTCTCCTTGTATATGTGTCTGTTTCCTTTCCACCATAGGTCACCGCTTTTTTTTTTTTTTTTTTTCTTAATGCCTAATATAGTTCCAGCAAATGTGGCATCTAATTAACTGTCAAGACTTTAGCCGAGAGGAATGATGGATAATGTGGAAGGATTGCATTAATAAAACTCAGCCAAGCAGAGTAAAGCATAGACTGGGGAATATGGATGCCTGGGCTCAGGGGTACTATTTCATGTAGCAGGGTATTGCAGATCGAGGTGTGTGTGCGTGTGTGTGTTTCAAGTTTAAATCAAGTTGCCTGTTGTGTGAAGGGATACTTACTCTATCCTTGGGTGATTTGGGAAGAGTTTTTCAATGGTGTGCAGTCACTGTCATGCTGCAGAGTCAGCTGTGATTTACAGTCTAATTGGGGCATAATTTGCCAGCTGCTACATGTTTAATTAGATAAATTATGTTTCGCACAGAGAATGAGGGTTGAATAAAAAGTTTGTTTGTCACTAATATGTAATATCGGATTGCTGTGTCACCCTCAAGGTTAAAACAAAAAACACACACACACACAGTGGCTCTCAAGCGTCTACATGCCCCTAGTGAAATTATAAGATTTTAAGACCTAAAAAAAAATGTGACAATGGTTTTTTTCCAGAACTTTAAAGCATTTATTTTTGGTATATATCCTGCAGCAGAGATGTCACCAGCGTTGCCTTTATACTTCAGGGCTGACAGGAAATCATCTAGTCAGACAATTGCCTCTTATTGCCCAGTAGCCAAATTCATGATTTCTTATAGACTTTGATTCATATATTAGAGTTATTTTCCACTTTTGTTTCTTTCATTTAAGAAGCATTTCCATAATACAAACTATGGACTCCAGAGCAGAGCCATAGAAATGTATTTACATTGTCATGTCATCAATCCTGGACTATTGTAATTCTCTTTTTACCAGTCTAGACAACATTTTACTTTAATTTCTGACAGACAGTGAGAACTCAGCAATCAGATGTCTCAATAAATCTATTAAATACAGTCATTTCGGTCTGTTTTTTTTTCTTTAACTACACTAACTTCCATTCACCTATAGGGCTATTAATGGTCAGGGTCCTTATTGTCTGTGTAGGTTTCTTACTATATGCTCTGTGGCCTTTGTTGCAAAGCCCAGAGTCTTCTAGTTGCTCTGCATCTGCAGTTGAAAACTAAGCATGACAGGCCTTTTCAGTCAGTGGACTGTGGAACAGTTTGCCCCTTAGAAATGTTTTATTCATTAGCAAGTACTTTCACTTTTTAAAAACATAACCCATAATAGATTTCACACTGTAATTGCCTCACATAGATGAAATTAATATGTAGAAAAAAAATATCATGTGAAATCTCTTCTTCTCAATGCTGCCAATCTATCGCTTACGATTTTTTTTCCAGCTTTTAAATATTATTCTTTATAAATAAACCTTTTATTTTCCATTTTCTATCTCCTGACTGATTCTGCATGTGGGTCAGGAAATTATCCTTAAACATAATATACTGCCACTAAAAACGGCAACAAACAATTATAGCTGTCCATGTAGCTGAGCATCCAAAAATACTTAACTACAATGTTACCTCCCTTTTTTACATATATGAAGTTAACATGAGCACCACTGGTACTGAGGGCAGCAGCACTTCTGCCAACAAAATCAATCCAAACATTATACATTAACAAATACATTGTACATGCTGCATATCCATGTAACCAGTAGAGGCTCATCTAAATGACAGAAACATTTTCTACCACAGTAAGACCCAAATCCAACACTAAGTAGTTACATGAACAAAATGTAACCAAAGACATACGTCGTTGTTGCTGTGGAAAACAACAGAGCAACACAGTCCTACACACAAGAGACCATTTTAATTAAAGCCCAACCTCTGCTCTTTCCAACTGTATAAGTATCACTGCTCTAAATGCAGAACTCTCTGCATGCAGCCAAAGAAGAGGAAAATATGCCTTATTTCACAAAGACAAAAATCAAAATATAGTCTGACTTTGCCTTTCCACAATAATAATCCATTTTTTCACACTGATGTGATTTTGGTTTCTGGCTATTTTGTCTCTTGATTACCATGTACTGAGAGAATGTAACTATTTTGAAACCTTGACCAAAAACTCCATCTCCAGTTAAAAAAAACCCCACTGCATGATGTTGAACAAGTACACTATGTTGTACAGTGAGTGTGGGGTTCTAGGATCAAGCTACTTTTGCTGCAAACATATTTTGGAACAAAAAAAAAACTGAATAATGGCCCAAGTTTTCTAATTTTCTAATTCAGGCAAAATGAAATTATTCCACAAGGTTTACACTCTATCCTTACCAACTGTACAGATATTAATTATTAAATCTTAAAAACCTGGTATTTTAATCAGGGTGTAAGACTCACTGTCTTTTTTGTTTAGGTTTATAAAAAAGATGAAACTTCAATGGGATACAAAACTAATAAGCTTTTAAATGTCAGAATTTATCTTTACATAAACACAACAAATGTTTTGTATCATTGGAAGGTGACCCATAGAGCCATCACATAGCTCCATTTTCAAACTAGATAGAGGAATCACACTATAATATAGCAAAAATGTTTCACCACCTCAGCAAGGGAAAGATTTATTGCTACAAATAGGAAGGAAAATGTTTGTCATCAAGCTCACAACTTTTAAAAGAATCTAGGAGGAAATAAACTGACAGCTCAAGCATGAGTGTGTGAGTCTGTATTGCCTTTAAACGAGAAAGAGGTGCAGCTGAGCTTGACAAGAGTGCAATGCAAGCCCCTGGTGCTGTCACAGACCCAGCTTTCATTTAACATGCCCTTTCCTGTGTGAATCAGTCTGTCGCGTGTCACCAAGCTACACCGCCCACTTGTCTCCGTCTCTCCGTTTTCCATTCCACGTGTCTCCCTTTTCTTCCCTTTGTGTCCGTCTCTGTGATGTCAGATTCACTTCCTCTCCTCTGACAGTACCACCACCGAATCTGGTTCTCTGTCAGGTCCATCTGCTGCTTGCTTTGTGGGTATTTAATCTCACAAAATCCTTTCATTTACCAAGACTTTGAGGATACGAGGACACAATAGTTCTGATAAAAGCCAGAGATAGCTGAAGCACTCCACAAATCTGGCCTTTACTGAAAAAAAAAACGGTGCAAGAAGAAAGCCACAGTTGAAAGGGAACTACAAGATGTCTTTGCCCCAAATGACAAAATTTGAATTTTTTTGGCCTACACTAAAAGCACAAGCATGGCTTAAAAGCTAACACTGCACAACTCCCTGAACACACAGTCCCCCATGGTGACATAGAAGCTTCATGTTGTGCTTTTATTCTGGCGGGACATGGAAGCTCGGAAAACTTGTTTGGAGGATGAATTTTGACTGAAAGATGTAGCCCATAAGATTTGTAGCTGTAATTATAGTGAAGGGTTCAATAAAAATATTAGCATAGAGGAGCCAAATGCAAATGCACATCAAACTTCTCAGTTTTTTATCTGTAAACAAAGCTGCATTATTCTCCTCCCAACACAGTCATGCACTAAACTGTAATACTTTCCTGCATAAAACGCCAAGAAAATACACTGTGGTTTGTGGTTGTGATGGTGAAAAATGTGGAAAAAGTTCAAGGCACCGTATTTTTTCACCCTTTACTTGCCCTGTCTGTTTTAATTTGTGCTTTATTCTTATGTGTTTTATGTGTGTTTTACTGTACAGCACTTTGGTGCAGCTAATATCTGTTTTTAAAGCGCTTTATAAATACAATTGACATTGACAATTAGTACAATGTAAACTTGCATATTACGAGAACTTAAGCCCTCTCAAATGCAATATGCTCTTATTTTCATAAAATCTTGAGATGTCAGATTGATAGAACAAGTGAAGGTGCAGTGATTTTTTTAAAAACACAATGTTATCACTGTTATCAGGACCACTGCATAGACTCAAACCCATTTCCACAATAGAGCAGCAAAAGGTTGATTCCTTCACAATTCTGGGTTCTCATTCTTCACCCCTCATCTGTTTGCCAGAATAAAGCATGAGTCGAGATAATTGCCATGTCTAACATGTACATGCTGTCACTCTTTCTTGGCGAGGCTGAATGCTTGTTACAAAACTCGCAATCTCATGAGACAGTAAAAAAAACACTTTTATTCTGTGCATTACCACATGAAATAATGCAATGGATTTGTGATGCAGAAAAGGGTAAATCCTCTGAAGTGAGATAGTTTCACTACTAATAATACTGCTTTTATGTTGCTGTTTCTCTGTGAATGTGCTCCTGCTGCAGGTGTGTTATTAGGTCATACAATCAGGCTGTCATTCTGTCTCCTGTGTACAGCTGATTTTAATGCTGTCATATTTATAGATATCACTTACATGTAAGATATCACTTACATGAGTCCACCATGGGCACTCTGACAACCAGTTGCTGAAAAGACACAATCTGAGCAATACCAAGAGGTTTACTGATAGAGATGTGCAATACTACTTAGTTTGGCAATTATAATTGGCCAGTATCACTTAATACCAATACCAATACCGATATGGATACTGATACAGATACATTTTATTTAAATTTGACATATAATCAAACTCAGTGGGATTATTGATGTCTAATTTAGACATCAATAAGGAAAAATAAGGACTTTTATTTTTGGTGAGTTTTGCTCCAAAAGAACCTCATATGACTGAAATAATGGTCAGTTGAAGATGTGGGTTGAGCTTCAAGTAAGGAACGACAGGAAACAGCTTGGGAACTTAGATTCACAGAGAGCACTGCATCAGAGAGGGCTGGATTTTGGAAAGAGTGGTGGGAGAGCAGAACCACCACTGCAACCGCAACATCATCAATGGCCTGTGAGGAGATCAGAATGAATGTTGTAACGTACAATCAGTCAGACAGCAAACTGAAAGCTTGAAAATTTTTAATTCCTAGGCCAATCATACCCAACTGTGGTCCTCGAGATCTACTATCCAGCAACCTCAGATGCATCCCTTCTCCAACACAACTGAAAACTTACTAAGGTTGACAACGTATTATGAAGCTGGAAGTGAATTAAGCCAATCAATGCAATATAGAATAATTGAATGAGTGAATAGAAACTATGACCAGAAAAAAACAGCAAGTGTCACTTGGTTACTCAAGTGATAGACTCAGCTCAGCGGAAATGCACAGATCGTTATGCAGAATGGAGATCTGAGTTTTTATAAGTATAGCAGCAAGGAGAGAAAATTAGGAAATGTGATTGCTGCATTTGCACTGAATGTGCTCATGATTACTCCCCGGCACTTCTTGAAATGATTGATTTTCTTTTGAATGCTATAAAACAGCAATATATGTAAAAAATGTTTTTGAACTGGGAGGGAAAACAAATATCCCAATGCCATTTAATTACAAAAGCTACGAATGAACCTTTTGGGTGTTGAGATGTCAAAAGTTAGATACAGTTTCTTTATGTGTGTAAACAATCTCTGCATGTTGCTTGAACAATTAGTGCACATATTCTGCAGGTAGATTTGCAAAAAAAAAAGTGTAAACTGTCTTATATGGAAGGACTTTTGCAAAAAAAAAATCTTAAGCCATATATTGACAAGATAGTCTCTGCAGAGACTGTAGATATATTTGCTAATAAACAGACAACTACACATAAAATATCACATGATTAATTATATTACTATAGAGCTTTAAAAGTGAGCATTACCATATCAGCCTCTGGCTTGGTTTAGGCTACAAAAATTGCTGGTGAAAATCTGCTTTCATAGCGTGTTGTTTACTTACAAGAGGCAAGACTTTGGGCATAAACAAAACATCACCCTGAGATGACACCATTTACATTCATGTATGCATCTAGGGAAAACACTTCTTACATTTATTAACATTTCTATAAGTTACAGCCAAAACCAAGCCGGTTTGGATTATAAAAGACCAGAGCCGTTTGTGTCACGCACGTGGAAAAGTTTTATTAGCCAAAAGCTAGCGGCAATTTGGCTCAAGGGTACAAAAATGGATAACTGAGACCTGCTGCATTTCTTCCTTAAAAACAGTGAGGAATCTTTCAGAAGCGCAGTAAGTGCCTGTGACAGAATCCAAAGATCACGATTTTACTTAAGGGAAAGTAGCAGGCTACACCAAAACTGAAGTTATCTTTTTACTTAGATATAATTGCAAGCTTTGCCATATATTTGCATTGAATACATTTTATAATTATTGTATAATGTGATTTACTTCACATAAGGATATCCATAGGAAGAGCAGTGATGACCTATTATCTTCTCAGTATCATCTTTTTGCAAATGTTCACATTTTCTTACTTTAGAAAAAGAAATACATTTTAAAAAAATGATTTTTTTTCTTGTCTCTTTAATGTGTTCTGAATGTGCTTATTTTTCAAAGGTAGAAACAACCAACCAACCAACCAACCAACCAAATAAATAAATAAATAAACAAGCTTAAAAAAACAGCTTTTTCCAAAACGTAATGCAAATATAATGCTGCAACCCTGAAACTAAATGTTGCTACGTAAGCCAGATTTTAGCCTGGCCACCACAGTCAGCACAGAGCCGTTCCAGTGCGTAGAGTGTGTATTACCATGGCACATAAAGTCTTGTAGCAGCAATTTCAAAGGATACCACACTATCTGACTCAAGAAGTATTGCAGGTGTCAGCTCTACAGTTGCTCTGCAACATCCCCCTCATCCATAAAGAGGTAGGGAAATGTCTTTTATTTTCTGGTCCAGTAGACAGATGGTGGGGTTCTTCTGTGAAGCATAATCTCTCAGCAAAGCTGAGATAAAACAGGGCTAATGCCGCAAAATCCTGAGGTTTTATCTTTGCAGTGGTGATACTATACATATGGCTCGACATCTGGGGGAGGAGGTGAACAGTGGCGGAGCAGACACCATGTGTTAGTCGAGGGAACTTTCTACATTAGTATCATTGTGATCAGACGAGATGAAAATCAGCTTTTGGTTTTGTGCTTACCTAAAGAGGTTTTTACTTTTTTAACTCATAAGCACATCATTCCGCTATGTTAGCTTGAAGGAGAACACGTGAGCTTGTAGTAGCTGATACTGCACTACATGTTAATAATATTCATTTGAATTCACACAGACGTCAGCACAAAATTATTCATAACCTTATAAGATTTGTTTTTATATATATATTTATTTTTACTTCTTTCAACAAATAACTTGTCCTGGTTGAAAAATGAGCCAGCCGTCTCTCAAAGAATAATTTAAAAAATGCACCAGTTTGGAAAAAATATTATGTTTAATTACATTCATTAGAAAATGGCATACCTAACATTATATACAACTTCATAAATCTATTTCACCCTAATTTTTATCTCCACCCATAGATTATCTAATCAAATCAAGCTGGAACTCTGACTGGGCCACTGTAAAACATTAATATTACAAAACAAAGATGTTGACAAAATAACTTCCATAAACCTTCATCTGCTAGGGGAATGGTTCATTGTGGATTCAGTGAAAACTTGCTGATGTGAAAATCTTAAATGCTCCAAAGACTTAAATCTGGCCTATATATTTTTTTTAATCCTTTACTTTTTACATCATCGCTGCTCCACAGTTATTAATTTTTTTGTAAAAATTTAATGTTTAATTAAATATGATTGTCATTCATTCTATTTAATTAATTTAAATAAAATCAGCCTGGTCATTTGAATATTTCCATAGGTTACCAGACATTGAGAGCAGTGTTCTTATTTGTGGAGATGTGACTGTGACTGCTTTTTCAGCAGCTCAGGATTGAAGTTTGAGCAGCCAATCTCTCCTCAGCGTAAGGGTGAAGAGATGATCAGGCAGCAAATGAGTTGGATATTTCGTTTTTTATCTCTTCATTACACCGAATGTGATGACTGGTCGTTACCAGGAGTGAGCAATAAGAGCTGGGAAGTCAAGGACAGGGCAGAACGAGGGGACAATATTTGTCTCTTCCATCCATCAACAAATAATGCATAAAGCTCTGTGTAGCAGGATTGCAATATTGATAATAAAGGCAAGTCACCTTCATACCTAGGCATAAACTGTGTTATTTACCAATGTAATTAAGTAGGCACATCGGCTTTTAAATTAAATATTTTAAAATGAACATGCTGTTTCTCATTTATGTTGTCCGCTATCCCATTTTTGTCAGATGTGTCGCAACACTAAGGGAGTGATGCAACATGAAGTTGTTCTAAGAACAAACTACATTTTCAGTGATTTATCTAGGCCATAATTAGGGTTATTACAATCCTTTTCCAGGTACAGTCCAAGGCTATCAATCAAGTTATGTTTTTAATTATCAGTTTTGTCAAAAATGAAAACATTGTCTGCTACGCTGTAATCTCAGGCAAGATTGGTGTGTTTGCATTTTACTGTTCAGTGAAACAAAAAAAAAAGCATCAGTTCCTCATGCTGTTCATTTTATCTCCTTCTGTTTTTATATTTTGTTAAGAATATCACGTTTCACACATATGTCATCGAAGTTTTATGCTTTCTAAAAGCATTTTTAAATTATAAAAACAAACAAAAACAAAATCACCCTGTACTGTTGATAGTTCAGAGGTCCATGACTTTTAAAAGAGGTCTATCTTCTCATAATGGTCTTTACTCTAACAGACAAGATAACTGTATTGTAGCTGAAGGGGTCCAATTTATTCCAGCTGCCATCTGGGATCCTTCGACTTTTCAAACCGGTGATTCGCTTTATCTCCAAGAACAGATGGCGACGCCTGAAGCATCAAATTGTTGTGACAGTTTTTACTTTATCAAAATGTCTTGACCATCTTGTATCTGAGGGGACAGGTGATAAAAATAAAACAAAGGAGTCAAGCAGCATCAGTGAAAACAGTGAAAATGGTTACATTTTAAGAATTATTTTTATATCGTTTAAAACTGGCCGGCAACTCTCAGTTACAAAAGCGTTGAATAGAGAGCTCTCCTACTCATTTAATTTGTCTGTGTAACAGCGTTGTGGTAGCCTGGCTATGACCTCCATATGCAAATCACTCCCATTCTCATCTCCATTCAGTGCTTTGTCTGGGATTTCTACCATTTAGCTGGAGTTCTCAGGTTGAATTTTGGCTGAGCCAATCAGCGAACAAAAGGAGGAGCTGTGAACAATTGACGTCTATTTTCTGCGCTGATTTTGATATGTAGTCTACCGAGGTTGTAGCAATAGCAACGGAAAGCAACCGAAGAATGACCAAAGCAGTTGTGTTTGTCGTGTTTCTGTTCGTTCCACTTCCTTTTATTCCTCTTATATTTAGCATTACTTATATAAAGCATTACAGCTATAAAATATTATAAAAATGTGTTAATGTCAATTAATAATTTTGTGACTGTCTTGAAAACATCTTTCCTTACATGAAAAAAGTCAGCAGGTAAAAAAAAAAACTTCAAAGGTATGAAATTATAATGGAGCTGGAGTTCCTTGGATCTGGCCAAAGTGATATTTATTTATTTTTAACGTTAGTACCATTTCTATTAGAACTGGGATAAATCAGGTTGTTGCTATTAAAATAAACATATCAGTTTTGTAGCATTTCCACCTAATTTGTATTGTACAGACACAGAAGTTCCACATTTTGACATTGGGATGTGGATCAAGAGTCTCAGCTCTCAAAATCAGATTTTTTTTCTCGACTTTCCTGCTTTCAAATGCAAGAACTGAAGTCATGATGCCAGCCAACCCATCAGAAACATGCAAATGAGACTGCACAGGCTCATATAATCTGATAAACATCCTCTATTGAATACCAAGTGCCTAAACGCAATTTCTGCAGGAAATTATAGTGCTGATGGGCAGAAGATAGGTCGTTATAAATGGAGGTATAAAAGCCCATCAGGGATTTTTCAGTCATAGTTCTATTGTCTTTGAAACGCATGCTTATTGTAGCACATCTTACTGCCATGGAAGTATGAAAAACTATTCTAACCTCCAATTAGTCAAATACTGTGACCCAGATATGATCGACTGGATTTGGAAACAGAAGACAATGTGCTTGCAGGCAGCATGTCTCCGAGGGCTATCTTATCTGTGAACACAGAATCCCGACAGACGCAACCCACAATCAGCTCTCGCTCCTCCCCAGACTAATCATAACCAAACTGTGCTGTCTGCTGAAATCTAACCACCAAAGTCCTTGAAAGCATAATTACAACCTGAATCTTGATGCACCACAGGAATTTCTACTTTTTTGTAATCATTATGTACAAGATCATTCCTAACTGCTAATATATTATTTCAGTTCCACTAATTCAGGTATTATCACCCATATAAGGATAATCAATCTATCCATCTATCTATCTATCTATCTATCTATCTATCTATCTATCTATCTATCTATCTATCTATCTATCTATCTA
>CAEGAF010039443.1:0-13042 GCA_903067075.1 Micropoecilia bifurca | reverse complement strand
TATATATATATATATATATATATATATATATATATATATATATATTACCAGTGACTATTATGACTGTTTTGCACTCAAAACAAGAGTTTCTAGTTTTGTAACCCAGCCTCACTGCTTAACTATGAGATAAGGCTCATTATTTTCAGCTTACAGCCACTGCTCCAGTGTGGAAATCCTCCTCAGAGATCTAGGAACATGCACAATGGCACGTAATGAAAATTTAGCAGCTTATATCCATGACTATCAGAAGTTGGCAATGGCAGGCCTCTATATTGGCTCTTTGATCCTCCCTGGTCTGCCTCTTTGATACTCCAGTGTTCAGCTTTAAAGGTCTATCATGGGGAAAGAAGCACATTGACTTTTACTAATGACTGTCACCAGAATGTGAGTGTTGTCCAAAATCCAAGCGAGAGAGGGTGGACTGGCATGTTTTATTTGTCAGCATTACAATATAGTGAAAAAGGTCTTAGAAATTCTATAATTAGGTGCATATTTAAATTAGACAAATTGATAGCTGTGCTTAATCGCTATGCTCATCTGAGTTGAAAAATTAGTTTTCACACTTTTTAAGTGGTCTCCTTTCATTTGGCTTGAAACCAAATTCATCCTCTTCTCTTTTCTATGTCTTGTTAAACTGTAAATGATCTGGTATAAGTGATTGCATGCACTAATAAATGACCCAGCGCTCACACCTTAGAGGAATCAGCTTTGAAAAGAAGCCCATTCTGAGCAATTAATATCAGATTGTAGAGTTTTGTTCAGTAGATATAATTAAATAGGTGAATATAAGTGTTGTGGAAGTGATGCATGAATAATAATATTAATGCCAAAGATAGTCAATAGAGTTTTCCTTTATATTGGGGTATAAAAGACAATAGGATTGCTTTAACCTCAACAGATTGCTTCAGTTTAATTATACTCTTTTTAAAGATTATCGCTAATATCTGTCCCTCTTGGCAGTGTGTTTAGTCTATCAATCTGCTGAGGGCCTATGCTGCATTTTGAACTAAATAACTATTATATACATATTTATCTTATGTCCATTTTAATATTTGTGGTGACAGGACAAGTGGGCTTATTTGCTCACTGCTTTTGTGATTCGGATTAAACATTGACATGGACTCACATGTCATTGTTTCTTTATCTAAAGTTTAAGGGGCCAAATTTAGGAGCAGTGAAGACCAAATGCTGATTTTAAATCGTCCTCAGAACAGTGTTCTGTAAATTTAAGAGTGATAATTTGTCTTCAGCAGAAGAGTGTAATGAAAAGGATGGATGTTCTCAGTGCAGAACTCAATAGCTAGTTTTTCTTAACATAGTTTTTCTTCAGTTGGTGAAGTGCTACATTTATTTTCAAAATATATCAGATTTCCTCTGCATTTTCATACAATCTGTCTGTATGACAAACTGTCAGAAACACACATTTCACATGATCACCAAATCCTACCTGAAGGAAATTGGATTATGGGGGTATGATTAAAATTTGCTTAATGCCAAATCAGGCAAATATAGGAAATTTAAATGAACCTGATTGGTAAATCCTTTTTCATTACTCAAACTATGAACTAATTTGCTTAATGATATTAAAATTCCCTCAGCTAAGTAAGTAATGGCATGGGTAATTGTCTAATATTGTGGCTTATAAGTGTTCAGTATCCCTTTTTTCAAGGTTTTGCATTATATGTAAGGCTGAACAGTATATTTATTGTTATCACATACAATACATTTTAGAATAATTTGATATGGTATTATGTGCTTTATTATAAAAATAACTTGGGGCTCCTGTTTCGGTGCCAGATAATGTGTCCACTTTTTTTTCTAGAATGATAAAAATGATCCAATTTTAGATCCATCCATGTGCAAAGTGTGCATGTAATCATACCATATCATACGAAAGCAATTTTTCTCTCCTACGGCAATTTGGGTTTTTTTGTCCCCAAAGGCACACAGACAGTATCTCTCTATTGTGTGAGCTTCCTCTTTACGTTACATGTTGCAGGTAATGTATGTTATGTTGACATTATGGATGGATAGTCTGACACCTTAAATGTACGAGGAAAGAAGAAGAAAGATTTCCTTCTTACAGTGATTGGCATCCTGAGATGTTGATGGTGTAAAGGAAAAATCAAAACATTGCTGACCTTTAATGTGGTTTAATCACACACACACACACACACACACACACACACACACACACACACACACACACACACACACACACACACACACACACATACCCTCTCTAAACCATGTGCATGGGATTTGGCATAGGGAGCTGTCTTCATTTTCTCAGCTCCACATCCAGAGAAACCCCCAGGTGAATACATCTAGCATGAACAGGTTTTCATTTTCACCGCCTTCTTCAATGTCCTGCTTTCTGCTCTCTCTCTCTCACACACACACACACACACACACATACACACACGCGCGCACACACAAAGGGAGTCAAAAGGGAATTACAACTAACTGAAATTACAAGCTTGTAATTTAGCAGCAACGCTTGTTTTGAAACTGGACCTTTAGGAAGTTGTGTAAATATTAATGTCAATAATAATGGAATTATGTCACAAGCTTTTGTGGGAAATAATAATCTTTAAAAGTGTAGCTTTATAATAGCTTTATAATCATTCATAAGTACTGTAAGTTAGTTTGCTTTTACTGTCTCTAGTTGTTTTGATTTATTCTGTTGGTGACTTACAAAGAAGGACGTTGTAGGAAAGAAGTTTTTTTTTCACTCTTTCATGACAGTTAAATCCCAGATCAGCGAGTAATCTGTTTGAAATATCACTGGATCATAGATGTATTTGTCATGCTAAAAGATATTGAGCAACAAAGTTTGTTCTTGTCATGCCAGTCAAAGCTCTGAGCAGTCGGAGGCTTCGACCTTTTTAGATTTGGTAGCAGTTTGTTGCTTTAGACAAGATTAGGCTTTTCTTTGAGATCAGGATAGAAATCTGTGTTAAACACGGCCATCGTTATAATCCACACAAAGAAAAAAATTACTCAGTTTTGTGCTGATGTCTCACAGCTCAGTGTAACTGGTTATACTTATCTGACTCTTACAGCTAAATCACAAAATTGTCTGATATGTTAAACACAATTTCTCCTCCATCATTACACTAAGTATTGCTTTTACTGACTTCTGTTTTCCATCTTTTTCTTGCTCCCAGAGTGGAAGCCATGCATCGCCGACACACCACACTGAGGGAAAAGGGGCGTCGCCAGGCTGTGCGGGGTCCTGCCTACATGTTTAATGAGCGCGGCTCTGCTCTCACTGCAGAGGAGGAACGTTTTCTGGATGCTGCAGAGTATGGCAACATTCCTGTGGTGCGCAAAATGCTAGAAGAGTCCAAAACACTGAACTATAACTGTGTGGACTACATGGGCCAGAATGCTCTACAGCTGGCAGTGGGCAACGAACACCTGGAAGTGACGGAGCTGCTTCTGAAAAAAGATGGCCTGGCTCGGATTGGGGACGGCCTGCTCCTGGCCATCTCCAAAGGCTACGTCCGAATAGTCGAGGCCATTCTCGGCCATCCTGCTTTCGGGGGAGGTCTCCGTTTGGCGTTGAGCCCTCTGGAGCAAGAGATGCGAGACGATGACTTCTATGCATACGACGAGGACGGAACACGTTTTTCCCATGACATCACACCCATCATCCTGGCAGCTCATTGCCAGGAGTATGAGATTGTTCACATCCTTTTGACGAAGGGGGCCCGCATAGAAAGGCCTCACGACTACTTTTGTAAATGCTCAGAATGTGTGGAGAAGCAGAAGAAGGACTCGTTCAGTCACTCACGCTCAAGGATGAATGCGTACAAGGGCCTGGCCAGTGCAGCCTACCTGTCGCTCAGCAGCGAGGACCCTGTGCTCACAGCCCTGGAGCTCAGCAACGAACTGGCGAGACTCGCCAACATTGAAACAGAGTTTAAGGTGAGGCACCCAATGTGTTTATATCCTTCCTTACTTTAGCTACTTTGCAAACATATTAAGCTTCTCTTTAGAACATATGGTACTTTGATCTTATGTAAATTTTTTCAGGTTACAACCACAACATGGCATTATTTGAAAAGAATTTTATGTAATCAGAGAGGAGCAGATAGTTATGATGTGAAAAGGAAATTATTTTTCACTTTGTGGTTGCTGTGTTCAGCACTCCGATGCACATACCAAGTATTTTTGTTTAGTTTTTAGCACAAATATCTTAGTACATTTGAAATAAGACAAAACTAACTTACAAGTAACTTTTCAGCATGTGTCAGAGTTTGATTTAAGTCAATAATTTCTTAATATGAATAAAAGTATAAGATCCATAGGCAGATTGTTTCACTTACAAGACATTTTCCATGTTTAAAGTGAAATAATTTGCCAGTAGAACTGGTACTTTAATATTTATCAAGCTCCTATATCTTGCCGAAAAGTTACTTGTAAGTTAGCTTTGTCTTTATTTTTTTCTAGTGTACTCTGATTCTCCAAAACTAGCAACTGATTTTTTTTTTACTCACTTTCTTTCCAGTATCTCTTAAGCTTCGTCAGAGTACATGCAGGGCATTTGTGAACTTCACTTTTCAAGTATTTCCACAGATTAACAATTAGATTTAGGCCATTCTAACACATGAATATGCTTTGATTTTAACCATTCCACTGTGGCTGCATGATTAGGGTTATTGTCCGACTGGCAAGCCTCTATAAAGTTTAATTTTCTTCTCATCTGATCAGAGCATCTTCTTCAACCTGTTTGCTGTGTCCCTTATCTGGCTTGTTTCAAACTGCAGACTGACATGTGTACCTCATCCTTTTAGAAATTGATCTATCTTGCTACTTTTCCTTACAGACTTTCTGGGGAGCATGACTGACACATACTCCCTTATCGGAGGTGTGGATCTCATGCTGGAGAATGTGCTGGATCTCATTTTGCTGTAAAAATGAGCTGAATGCAAATGCATGGCCCGCTTGACAGAACTTTGAGGCCTTTCTAAACAGATTTTAATTTTAAATGGATATTCAGAGCACTTTGCTTATTGTAGGTTATGTGCATAAACCAGCTTTCTTGTCACATTCCTTCATTCCTTTATCTTCTTGTTTTATATCTTTTATTTTTAATGACTTCTTCTTTTGGCAGTACAGGGCGGCTCGGAGGGAGCTCTCAAATTCACTGCACCTCTGGGTAGAATAAAGATTATTCTATTGTATTTTTTCATTGCTTTTATAAATTTTGTAATACTCATACTGGCAAACACTCAATAAAACCCTTGAATTTCATAATTGCACAAATGAAATAGGGCAAGAACTAGAAATCAGAGTGGCACGTTTCTCTGTATTTTTATAGCTTTACATACATAAATTACAATTTTAATTGAGGATAATATAGAGCTGTAGCAAAGATTTATATACTCAGTTTGTTATTCAACCTTCTGCAATCATCACTCTCTCATTTTTAATGGATTTTTAAGGCCCTTCTTTATTTTTAGAACTACTTATTTCCAATTCTGTATCTTTTCTCAAGTGAAACAAAACTTGTAAATTGTACCTTAACTCTTTGTAAAATTTTAAACATTCAACATTATCTCAATGTATGTGTTATATTTTTTACGGTCATTGCTTGTGTGTTAGAGCCAAACTGCTCAACATTTAACACTTGAATGTTTCAATAGCAACTCAAAAATATAGAGAATTTTAAAGAAAACGAAATAAATTTTATAACCCTTTTCTGCTTTCATCTCTCCAGGAGAAAGCTCATCAGTTTGAGCTGGGGGCAGAACATGTAAGCTATAAAGCAGTTGGGCCCATTTTAAGCCAGAGCTTGAGTTACAGAGCTGCCTGAATCCATCCTGAGCCTGATACTTTGACACATTTTTTTTCCTGACCCAGATAAGCAAGCATTGACATAAAAGCCACCTGGCCAATGAAATATACTCCTGGATAAAAGCTAGGTATATACTTCCTAAAAAAGATACCTTCTAGATAATTACATACAACCATTATGATGATTGCAATTGTTTTGATCGTTTTTCTACTACGATGACTTTGAGAAAGGCAAAAACAGAAATTTACATCAGTCAAAATGCTATTTTGTGGATTTTTAGTGCAATCTTTGCTTATGTAAGCTTCCTTTCTATCAGGTTTACCATTACTTTACTGTTGTCAGTGCATTCCAGTGTTATTACAGACATAATTCTTGTCAATAAATGTATTATTTTCCAAGCTTATATCACAGTCACAATTTCAAGGCACTGATAAGTTGCAAAAAGGCGGACTTGATTGATTGGCCTCAGTCCACCATTAAGTTTTGGAAAACATAAACAGCAATCATCTATATTACATACAATTAGACCAATGTTAAGACTCATGTAATTAAAAGCACTTTTTGTGTTGCACCCATATCTTAGTGGAAATCAATGCACAAATATGGTTTATGCTCATTCAATCACATTGGATTTTAACAGGATTTTTGAGATAGTTTCCAGTCTCTACTTATATGTGAAGTTTAGTTCACCTATAATTTTTTTTTCTCAAGTCTATTAATATATGTCTGTGCCTACCTGCCAATTGTCACCTCTTTCTGACCACACTTGTGTTTGATATGCTGCCTTTCCGCTTGTCATTCCATTTCCCATCTCCCAACAAATTAATGAGAGGGGCTCACCTGAGGGACCAGGGTTGTGGTAGGACTTATCTGTCTCATTACCATCTCATTACCATCCCCATGTCTTCTCTCTTTATTTATCTCCCTGTCTCCCTTCACATTATCTCCTCATTGCTTTAAAGCATCAAATAATGTCTACTCGGTTTGCTAATAGCATTAGTCAATCAACTTTACACGGGCAAATTACATGTGACAAATAAACATTTATAAATAGCCTAATGAGAAACAGATTAAACTAAATGTGCATCTTTTAATGGGACTACTGACACAGAAAAATGTTTCTGTCATCCTAAGTCCCCCTTTAAACTGAATTATATAAGTCTATAAAAATACAAAGTTTCTGCACCCAAACTATCCACTTACTGTAAAAGTTGAAACACACAATTTAATTATTAGGTTTTTGGAATCAAAAGAGGTTGCAGGGCAAAGCTTCTCTCTGGCTTTGTGTCACATATAAACGTATTCAGTCCTCTCACAGATTTAAATTTGAATGTAATATTTAAGTCTGATGATAATGTTTCTTTCCTGAAAGCAATACTAACATTTTTGAGTGTCCCACTTCCAGCCAAAGTGATGATTTGAATCCAACAGAGAGTCTAAGATGGGAACTAAAGATTAGGATAATGAAAAGGAGGCCTCCCAACCTGGAAGACATGGAACACACTGGAAAAATGTAAATCTCTGAAGATGCCAGTAGAAACATGAGAAAACATGGTCAGCTACTATAAGAAGTATTTCATTGCTGCAATTCCAATAAAATCTTTATTGAGAAGGGCACACCTAAACTGATATTCATTGAAACATCAATACAAACAAAAAAATATATACAGTACCGCTTTTAGATATTTTGAGAGATGTACATATTTTTTTCAAAAAAATATATTTTTGGTTAAATGAAAGTTATTATCATAATTCAAATCAGCCATTGTTAGGAATGACTTTGTACATTTAGGCATAGAATTGCAGCAGGAGGAAATGACACATTTCTTTGTCCTCTTAATTTCCTAAACCAAGCAGTATGTTATTTTTTCACCTGTTACAAAGTATCTCTAAAAATCTATTTTTATTTTCATCTGTCAAAAATCTGTCATTTTCCGATATGAATCAGAAAATCCATCCATCCATCCATTTTCTTTGCACCCTTGTCCCTTGGAGGGGTCGGGAGGGTTGCTGGTGCCTATCTCCAGCTGAGCCAACTGCGCCAACTGCGCCACTGTGCAGCTGGGCTGCACAGTGGCGCAGTTGGTAGAGCTGTTGCCTTGCAACAAGAAGGTTCTGGGTTCGATTCCCGGCCCCGGCCTTTCTGCATGGAGTTTGCATGTTCTCCCTGTGCNGGGTTTTCTCTGGGTACTCCGGTTTCCTCCCACAGTCCAAAAACATGACTGTTAGGTTAATTGGTCTCTCCAAATTGGCCCTAGGTGTGAGTGTGTGTGTGCATGGTTGTTTGTCCTGTATGTCTCTGTGTTGCCCTGCGACAGACTGGCGACCTGTCCAGGGCAAACCCCGCCTCTCGCCCGGAACGTCAGCTGGAGATGAATCAGAAAATGACATTTTCAAACATTTTCTGATTGTTTTGTGCGCGCGTGTGTGTGCGCGCGCGCGTGTGTGTGTGTGTGTCTTTATTGGCTGGTATTTTAAAATACGTTGCATCTGCTGCACAAAGCTTTGTTGAGATTTAGAGACTAAAGTTTTTTCTCTTCCAAGAATTTAGTATTCCTCTTGGTCATCAAATTGGCTAAAACTTTTAGGCAGAAATAGGAAATACAACAAAAGCGACTTATAGTAAACTGAACATCCTTCCATTGTCTGTTGTTGCTTTTCCTTACAGGGTCGCTGTGGGGCTTGTGTCTGTCTCCAGCAGTCTTTGGGCAATAGACAGATTAAACAAACACTGAAATAACAGTCATTTTTTTGGTCTGTGGGAGGAAGCCAGAGTACTCAGCGAGAATCCACACATATACGAGGAAAGCATTGAAACTTCATTCAGGAAGAACAACTGCTACATCATTCAGCTTTAAACTGAACTTGTTCTCTGAAAAAAACTAAGAAAATAAATATACATTTTGGCTCTTAACTTTATGCTAATGTTTAGATTTTATATTATAAACCTGATCAGAAATTATCTAAATAAAATAAAATGAGTCCCTAAAATGAGGAGAGACCAGAAAAAGATATACTCTTTCCATGTTGGAAGGTGGTAATTGCACATCTAAAAACGATCTGGTACCAGGTGCTCCAAATCTCTTTGGGTGTTGCAATCAAGCTATGCCATCAGCTCCAGTGTCATCTCAGAGCCACACAGATGCATAATCATAATCACGACATACACACAACCACCACAGCTGTCATATCTGAGATTTGAAGGATAGCTTGTGAACAGAAGCCTTTTTGATTTGAGAAGCCTCCAAATTTACATCATCACAACCCAACAATATTCATTCCCTTTTGTTTATTTCTTGGGTGGGGGAAACTCTGAGTTTGAGTGGTTAGAGCTTTTCTCTAGTTCATAAATGCAGAAAACATTCACAGGCCTGGTTCCAAGCAGACATGTTGACTTGAAACAAGCTTGTAATAATTAGCAGTAGATCTGTTTTAATTCATGTGTGAATGGTTATCTGTTGAATCTGTTAAAAAAATAAATAAAAGAACTTAATTTTAAATGAAAGTTGGCACCTATTCTTTGAAGAGGAAATGTCTCTCACATCAGATGTTTGATTTGCAACACAACGTAAATGGCCGTCTTTCTCTAATTTGTGAGAGCAAAACTGGACTTTAACTTTGTGGGGTTTGTTGTAATGACTGTCTACTTACTCTGGTGGTTCAACCTTTGGGTAGAACCACGTTTTTAGTTATCTTGTAGAAAATAAGCCTAATTTAGTTACTGTATCCTCTGAGGTCTGTCTTAAAAAGTCTAAAACTCAGATATTTTTATAGACTTGATCCATTGTGCTCTTTGCAGATTTCAATATGTCTGAGCTTCATCCACCTGTCCAGAAATAACAAGCTTCTTTTCTGATGACCGGAAGCTCTGAGCTAATATCCTAAACGTTGGGATAATATAGAATAAGTGTGTGTAGTGTGTGTGTTTCTAAAAAGAACACAACTGTGAGAGAAAGTACGAGCTGTATTTCCTTTGGCAAAATATCTGACATCAAAAAATGCTGAATTTCTTTTGTTCTCATGTTACACATTAAATGAAGATGTAAGTACAGCTACCGGCACCAGAACCTGCCACAGTGACTTGACATTTATCATCAAACATCTTACTTTTCAAGACAGGCTATCAATTTTGCATGTCAGCCTCCGGACAAAGGCACCCACACATTTTAAGAAAGTGCAGTGGGGAAGGAGTTATTTCATTTACACAGGTCTGATTTTCTCTTTTAATTCATTTTGCTGATTTTAATGTTAAAAGAACCAGGATGAAACACAAAGCTAATTGTTGAATGAGTTTAACTCTCAGTAAAATTAGATTTTTGTTGTTCATATCCAGTTTTGTCTTGTTTATCCCTCGTGGGTTCCTCACCATTTCATCTGTTTCCCGCCACATCATTCAATTTTAATCTCATAAATCTTTTGTAATCTCATATCCTGTAAAAAAAAACCATGCATCTGACATTGATATTGGATTTTTATACCCACATCATCTGTTTTTTCCACCTTGCCGTGTAAATGTTGTTGCTTATCAATACATTGGTGATACATGTAGCACCCTGATGTATTGTCTTGAGATTAAAATGGATTTATTTCAGCAAGCTGTCTAATGGAAACACAGACCAAACAGATGTTTCTAACAGATAGTCTAAATCATTTTCCTTTAATTGACAGACAGTGATGAGTCATCTAACCTGCGTTATCAAACACACTTCTCTCTAGTTTTATTAATGAATCCAAGGAAATTGCACACTGCTCCATGAGCTAACATCACTATTTTATATTCAGCACAAATGATACAAGTTATGCTTGGAAGAACACAATCATCACAGGGGTCACACACTGAAGGAATGCAAATGAAGTTCATGATCAGTAGGTGAGTAACATACAGCTTACATTTTTAAAAATCTGGTTGCGGAAAAAATTGGTCTAGCAAAATAAAATTTAACACACTTTTTGACTTTTCAAAAGAATTTTTTATTTTTTTTACTTTTACTGAAATCTCATGAATCCTTTGTTTTTGTAAAGCCTTGCTGGAAGTTCAACAACAAACAAACCTTCAATCTGACCCTTGTACTTTCTTTTTCCTTTGACCCTTTTGACGTAATAGATAGACAAAAGGATGGACAAATGGAAAGACAGACAGAGACAGACAGTCATATTCAATAAATTTGAATATCACTGAAAGGCTCATTTATTTCTGCAAAACGGGAAACACATTATATAGATTAATTACACACATTATGATGTTTTCAATCCTTCATTTCTGTCAATGATTTATCGCTTACAGTTAATGAAGACTGAACATTTACAATTAGTGTATTACATCAGACAAAAATAGGAAAAACCTTTTATGGAAATGTAGGCTTACTGAGGTTGGTAGTTTGAAAAGGTACTTTTAACCTGACCAGCAACCCTAATCAGAAAACATTTTCTAGTTTCCTGAAAGGTAGCGCTACATATTGCGATGTTGGCTGAGATTAAATTTTTTTTTCCCTTTTCTGACAAAGGTAATCTTGAAATGATTCATAAGAAGAGGTCAAGAAACGGCATATGAACTCCTTAAATTATTTAACACCTGAATCATTTTATAATTGCAAACAGTGGGGTCGTCATTTATCATGTCAAAAATCAGGGAAGCTTTTTCAAGTAGTGGCAAAAGGTTCAGGAACTTTAAAACAGTGTGAAGTGTGAATGTCAGTTGAGAGAATAAACCAGCAATTTGTATGAGGTGACATTAACACACACACACACACACACACACCCACAAACAGGGCATGGTGTAAGAACCCACAGTCTTACACACATTCAGTGATGTGTATAATCACTCATCACGTACCAGTGTGACTTTTAACCCAAAATAACCTAAAATCCCACAGTCGTGTGACTTTTTTTAAATTTGTGACATTGTATGAGTTTGTGTTGACATCCTTTGCAAATTGTAGAAGTGCCTGGTCAGCAACTGTGACAGAGCTAATTTTAGAAAACTTACTCTTTTTCACTGAAAATAAAGTTCACTAACTAGTTAAAATAACTATCGTTCACACGTAAGTTGTGAGGATAAATTCATAATAAACATATTCTGGTACATTTCTGTTACATCTGTAATTAAGCTGTCAAATTATCAGTTAATTTGACATATAATAAATGCACAGAATTTTTACAGTGTTGTAATTAATCCACATTATAATTTATGACAAAATAATTGAACTAACTAATCTGATTCAGCATAGAGTATGCACATGAAATGACTGAAGATGTTTAACCCTCCCACAGTCCCACAAGTTTTTTGCTTTGTGCGCAATCCCTGCGGAGTCACACTGACGCTGTGTGCGCTTTTACAAAGTTGTTTTGTGTGTGTGGTTTCGATAGTCTAAGTTTTCGTGGGGAACTCCAGCTTCCCCACTGTCCGACCGTGACATTTGCTGCACTCCTCTTGAACGTCGCACTAAGACTGCAGGAGGGTTATCAGAACTGAAAAATTAACATGACGGGTTATCTATTATCTATTTGGAAACAGCTGATGCAGGTTTCTATATTGAACATGCAATTTAAGACAAAAGTCACGTACAGAGACACTGACCCATGGTGGAACTCACAATCTGTTTCTCAAAATGAGATCCATAAGGTATATTTAGTCCATGCAATATATTGTACCATATAATTGTTTTTTTTTTATCATGTGAAATAAAAACGAAAGTGGTGGAAGGTTACTAAAAACACTGCTAAATACCTGTTTAACTGCTTGCGTTGTGTAAAAGTTGTTTTTGACGTTATTTGTGATTCTGACATTATTAATAGTTCTAATGCCTCTCTCTTCTGCAGAATGACTACCGTAAGTTGTCCATGCAGTGCAAAGACTTTGTGGTGGGTGTGCTAGACCTTTGTCGAGACACAGAAGAAGTTGAGGCCATTTTGAATGGAGATGTGGACCAATGCCCACCAAGTCCCTACAACCGGCCCTGCCTCAGTCGCGTCAAGCTGGCCATCAAATATGAAGTCAAAAAGGTACGAATAAAGTAAAAAATTTTAGAAACAGAAAATTGCTAAACCAGATATATAGAGTGAAATATAAACAAACAAATGAAGTTTAGCTCTATTTTGATAACATGGCACTCAAAAAAGATTAATTCATATGTTTGATATTACACAATGTTGTATATGTTGTGGACAGCAGCTTTAGATATAAACTAATTGGAAACATGACTAATGTGGTTAAAGATCACTTTGAATGTTTAACTG
>CAEGAF010039441.1:0-11247 GCA_903067075.1 Micropoecilia bifurca | reverse complement strand
CAACATTAGCATGAAATATGCCTTAATATTTATCTTTATTTTGTGTTTTGGGATAATTATTTTCTATTTTGTTGGTCTGTACATTTTTGGTTAATTTTTAGCAATAAAATAAGAATTTAATTTCAAAACCTTTGTTGTATGCAGCCCAAGTGTGTTTCAGAGTAAAACGTTGCTGGATGTTTGTGGTATGACTTAATGCTAATGAAAAAAAATGAGTCAGGGCCAGATTCTGGCCTTGACTCATGGTCAGGGCCCGACGCTAATGCAGATCCGTGCATTAGTGTCGGACTGAAACAAATGTGTCTTATCATCTCATGTGGTTGAGATAGACAGAGACCTTTTTTTACATCAATAAATCTTGATGTAAAACACAATAGTATAGTAGCACTTATTCTACTATATGCTGAATGAGTGCTAGTTCCATTTATTTTATTTAGATGCAACTTTTAAGCTTCAGTCCATCCATTCAGTTTTTTACTGGCTTAATTGTGTAAGTCAAAAAATAATAATAAGTAGCACTACACTGGTTTTTTAGCTCTTAATTCAATGCAAGCAGCACAAATTAACTTTCCAAATGTTGCTTTTTTACAGCTGGGTTTGTCTTTGCAATGAAAATCAGGTTTATTTCCTCCAACAGAAACCACACCTTAAAAAAGTGACTGCAGCAGGTCAGTAACATTTGATCTATTTTTACTAATTGCTACAACTAAATCAAATCAATGCTGAATTTTTCTTCATTTAAGAGTTAAAAATAACCTAATAGCACAGCACTGATGTACAATGTCTGCAGAAGACAGATGAATATCCAATAGCATCTTAGATGACTTTGTAAACACTCTGACTAGCGAAGCGTCTCTGTTTCTTCCTCATGGGATGATAATCTGTTGACAGTTCCAGGGCGCGACTGAGGAAAAATCTTGTTTATTCAGATCCTTTTTAAAACACAGAGTTTCTCAGATTACTTAGACGCACTTTTACCAGCAGCTGAAGCGGCTAGCTACAAATCCAAAGTATTTGCATAAAGACTTTTTAAAGAACAGGTTGTGTATGTTATTTTTTTAACTCACACAGACAGGTGTTGTCTCACGATAGTTTTGAGAATGCTGCCCTTATGTGGCCAGAAATGGCAAAGCAACAGCATCATTCTTACAGTAACAGATTTAAAAACTTGATTTTTTTTTCCCCCATTTTTTTTTACTCTGGTGCAAGAATTGAACTTTAAGTGAGTGAAAATGCGGGAAAAATATTAAAACCTTCAAAAATCTATAAATAAAACCAGAGGAATTATTAATGAAATAATTTGTAAAATTATATTTAAAAAAGCCTCTGGTGGTTGTGCTGTAGCCTTGGCTCATTATGCAGAAAGTTTAAAAAAGAAATCTTGTATTTAATTAAAAATAAAAAGAAATTCCTTGATGAATCCATAAACGCTTTCCTTTATGTTTTTTATTATTATTATTATGTTCAGTTATTTTACAAAATGAGGGATCAGTTGTTTGTCATTGTTATTGGCCGGCATTGAAACTAAATAATAATTTTGATTCATTTATTATTTACTAATTATACTAATTTTTACTATATAAAAAAATACTAACCAATTTATCTTATTTTGAAATTAAATTATACATGTTTAATCTTTAGTTTTGTAAAATACTGCTAGCAATAAAAAAAGATGGGTATGATTTTTTTGTAGAATGACAGGAAAATGGAAGTAGCCTATACAAAAGAAAATACAGTAAAATAGAGAATACAATATTTTTGCAATATTTATGAAACGTCAACTCTAAAAGTTTGTGAAAAAATGAAAACAATACAAAATTAGTCAACCAAAAGGTAATTGACTAATTTCTTTTGCTTTTTGGATCAATCTTGTAACTCAAGTCTGACATCTTCATATAAAAATTTGAAACCAACATACGCGTCTTCGAAAGCTAGCTATCTGGCTAGATAGCTATTTTGATTTATTTGTTTATTTTAATTTCATACCTGTCAGTGAATCATAGAATTTGGCTCCGGAAATGGAAGCGGAACCTTTTACATCGCGAACTTGTTTCCGCCCGAGCTTATTTTGATCACCGTCCGCGTACGGCGCGAATGTCAACATTTCTTATTCTTTTTTCGCTCGCTTTTAACGGTAGCCATGACGACTGCAGAGGCTGTGGATCCGATGGATGTGATGATAAACTTTACCCTGAAAGACCTGAGCCTGTCCGGCCGGAGCGGCGAGGCCGCGCCGGGCGGCTCGTCCGCCGTGGAGCTGCGGAACAAGAAGCTGGTGTGCGTGGAGTATCCGGCGATGGTGAACAGCGTGGAGAGGATGCTGGAGACTCTGGGAGGAGAACACACGGTGACGAAAGTAAGCGGAACCAACCGCTGCTGTTTCGGGTTTTGTGTGAAATGTCTGAAATGGGCCCAAAATCACCAAAACAAAACAGAAAATAACCCATTCGGTAACAAAACATTACCGGGTTGGAATTTCAGGCTGAAATATTCAGTTCCCCTTTGGAGTTCAGAAAAACAATCTACTTTTTATCTTTCTAAAAGAGAGGAAATATGTTCTCTTAACAGGGACGATTTGTTTTGTCATAGGGGAACAGAAAAATGTAAAAACAAAAAAGCCGGTCAATATTTCAGCAGAATTGGGTAGTAAGTTAGTAACTAGTTACTTTTACTCGGTTACGTTTACTTGCGTAACTGGTCTGAAAAGATGTACTGTAGGAGTGTTTTTACTACACTGATCTCTGACTATTTTTTTATTTCTGCTCTTACCTGAGTAAAATTTCTGGATTTCTTTTACCCACTGATTGAAGAACAAACATGTTTTAAACAAAACTTCACCAGATACAAACGCACACCTGCAGTTTTCACAAGTTTTTTGTTTTTCCTGAAAGAAACTCATTCGGAAAAAATTCTCTGGCCTGTTTTTTGTTATTTTTTGTTACTGTTATGAATTATTGTCACTTTCGTCCTTAAGATAAAAAAAAATCCACTTTTAAATTTTGCTTCATCTGATGATGTAATTTTAAGTATTAGTTATTCGGTAGACTTTATATCAGATACCTTTTTACTCTTAAGTCATTTCTTGGATGGCTACTTTCTACTTATACTTGAGTAAACTTATGTTGAAGTAGTTCTCTTACAATATTTGGGTTCCCTACCCACCTCTGAATATATTAAAGCTGTCGCTAATCCTAGTTAGCATGGCCACCAATGACTGTAAGTTGTTTCTCCACCATTGGACCATTTAGTATCAAGTACATGAGGTGATTGACAGCGCTAATACACTCCTTTAAAACTATGTCCTCATGTTTTTTCTTTTAACATTTAGCATTCAGTACTGAAATTACCCGCTTATGTCTTTAAAAATGGAAAGTTTATTTTGTCATTGTGGTTCCCAAATATGATTATTGATTATTGAGCTCGTATTCCTGGTTTTCCCACAGACATTCAGTGACCCCAGCAGGCGACTGGAGATGCGTTTCCGACCCCATGACCCCTTCTGCCACTCTATGTGTGGGAACCGGTTCCCTTCGAGCAACCTCCTCCTCAGGGTGCGACGGAGGGTCCGAAAGAAAGACCCCAAAGACGCTCAGATCCAGATGGACATCTTGGGAATCATAGGAACCACGTACAAGTTCCAGGGTGAAGTCTGAACCTGCTGCACTGTGTCTCATTTGTTAAATGATCACAAAACCAAAGCGTGTTTTTGCTCTGCAGGGATGGTAGACTTCCAGTGCCTTGCTGTGGATTCCCAGAATGGAGAAAACGTGTCTCTGTACGACAAAATCATCCTCCGTAAAGCGGAGAATCAGGCGTTCTTCGCGCAGGACGTCCCTTACTTCCTGCCCCCGACCATTTTCTCACGCCTCGACAGTCCGGTGGATTACTTCTACCGACCCGACGCCGTTCAGAAGCTGACGTTGTCGCTGTAGGTCGACCTTAAGCCTGGCAGAATTCGCAAGAGGATCAGTGCCACTAAAAAGAACTAACAGAATTTTGACTTTAACCAAAGAATTCTTTCTTTTTTTTTCTAGAATTTTGGCTTAATTTTCTTAGAATTCCAACGTTAATCTCAGACTGTTTTTCCTCCAAATTCTAACTTTCCTGCTATTATCAGTCAGTGGCCCTGACCCTCTTCCGTCATTTGTTTAGTGAGTGGTTTCCTGTGTTGCGTTTGCAGCCCTGTGCCCGTCAGTAAGAACTTCATCGGTCTGAACCGGGCCCGGCGGCCTCACAACGCCATCTTCGTCAGCTTCATGGACTCCGCCGTTCCCACCAAGTGCCTGGAGGCGGCGTGGGTCAACTGGGGCCGGCTGTGCCTGAAGGAGCACGACCGGGAGAGTGAGGAGAAGGTCAAGAAGGTATTTGTTCAGCTGAAAACACGGCCGGCGCGACTGGAAAGTTGGAGCGTCTGATCCTGTTTGCGGTGTCGAACGGTTTGGTTTTATCTAATCTCAGATGTTTGAGAGTCGGCCCATCTGGTCCCGTAACGCCCTCAAGGCCAACTTGGACCTCCACCCGGACAAGCTCAAGCTGCTGCTGCCCGTCTACGCCTACTACATGGTGAGCAGCACGTCCAGCAGGCAACGCAACCTGGGCGGCAACCTGGAGACAGCAGCACAACGTTGCTGCTAACTGTTGCAGCAAGATGTTGCACAACTAGAAGACAAATAACTGCTGGGCCTCCAGTTGTTCTTTCTTTTTTCCTCTTTCTTCTTTTTTTTTATTTTCTTCTTCCTCCGTCTGTCTTTTTTTTCCTTTGTTTTCTTCTCTCGTTCTTCCTTCTTCCTTTTGTCTTTTTATCTTTTATTCTTTATCTTTTCTACCTCCCTTTTATTTCTTTTGTCTTTTTTAATTACATGAAATACTTTCTGCTGTTAAAAGTAAAAAACACAATAATTTAAAGGTACATTTATGTCCATGATTAAATCTAGGAAGTAAAACCTCTAACCTTATTTCTAGATCTCAGAAAGTTGTTACTTTAAATAAAGATCAATTTAAATATTACATTTTAAAGTAGAAATGTGACATTGTGTCAGACTCATAAACACACTCAGAGTAAAACACAAAACCTCTTTGCTATCCAGACAGAATCAAATCAAATATATGGAAGGTTGAGTGGAAGGAAAAAATATGGCACATGTGGACAGGGATAAAAGGCCTTAACCCACCTGTTTAGAGTTGCTTATGGCTAAATTAGGGTTGGAGAACATGACAACAAAATGTCTCTATCTTCGATGTTTTTTTTAATGTTTTTATCTTTTCCCCTCTCTTTCCTACTGTTTATTCAATGTTGCATGTTGTTTTTTATTTTGTTTTTACTTATGTAAAGCACCTTGAAATGCCCTGCTGCTGAAATGTGCTGTACAAATAAAATTTGATTGACTGACAGGATTGTGTCGGTTGTTGCTTTCTAACCTCCAGGTGTTTTTTCTCCAGGTGACCGGACCCTGGAGGAGCCTGTGGGTTCGGCTCGGCTACGACCCCAGAAAGACCACCGAGTCCAAGAAATACCAGATGCTGGACTTTAGGATCCGGGTCAGCTCCAAATACGGTGAGAGGAACCAAACGGCAGCCACCAGGTTCCTGATGAAGAAACAACGTCATCAATAATCTGGTGATATTCAGGGTTTGTTGGAACCCATCTTTTCCTAATCTGGAGACAAGTAATGATTAATTGATTAATGTATCGATTATTCTGATGATTAATATAAAAAATGACGCACTCTAAATATTTTTTAATTTACCACTTAATTGTTTTTTTTTATTAAAAGATGTTAAGTTCATTTTTGAATGAAGTAAAACATTTTAATGTTTAAAAATGTGAAGCAGGTGAAGATTTTGCTAAAGCATATTTACGTTTAAGGTGTTGTTACCTTATATGCTAAATACATACATGTATGTAATACACAGGTTTTGGCTCAGGTTCTGCTCTGAATGTGTTTTTGTTTTCAGCAAATAACCTTCATTGAGTTTGAATACTCATGTTAACGATTAATCGATTACTAAATTACTTGATTATTTCAATAACCAAACAATCTCAATTAATCCAATTAATCATTTCAGCTCTATAAACAACAAATTGTCTCAATGAATTGTAATCATTTTCTCTAAATCTCACAGGCTCAAATCTATTAAACATCCTGTGTAACGCTGGCTGGATATTTGATCTCTTCTAGAGTTTTGGTTGAAATTGTTGGTTTTCTGACATTTTTTTTACTTTTGGCAGGTTTTCCATGGGGTTGAGTGCTTAGTGAATGACAACATAGATTTACAGGTTTATTGATCCATCCTAAAACCAGTTTCTGCTGGTATTAGCTTGTATTCTTCAGTTTGTTCCCGTTACCTGGACTACCTCCATGTTTTTTTGTTTCACCTGCCAGATACTGAATGCTGGCCAACTGTTTGTGGTGTGTCACGTTTTCACCGTGTTTTTCCTCTGTTTTTAAGGCTACACTCCGCCCAACATACCGGTGAAAGCCAAGAGGAGCACCCTGAGCTACAGCCTGCCGATCACGCTGAACAAAACAGGTTTCAATGGGATTCATGCAAATTTGTTTCAGCGTTTTAATTGCAGAGCTGAAAAACTTGTGATACAAGCGTTACATGTCATTATTAAGGGGTCACATTGAAATATTTGGCGTGAATATTCTCTCAGTTGTATTTTCTATTGATATTGGTCGTGACTATCGTGACATATAGTGATTTTATTTACTCTGCAGCCCTATTTCATGCTAAGAAACATAATAATCTTCACAGTGATATCATCTTGAAACTAAAGCTACCACTAATCTTTTCCTAAGCTCCTCCGGCTGCCAGCCTGTTGGATATTCCCGCCCCTGAAGGTCCCAGTACCAGCCACGACCCGCCTCCCATCTCCTTCCAGCTGAAGGTCGGTGAACAAAAACAAAAAGAAAATGAACAATTTCAAGCATTTTGCTCTGAATCGACCTCCTCTGCTTGTGCAGGAGTCTGCGTATATCTTCAGAGACGGTTTGTTGCCTCCACACAGACAGATGTTCTACCAGCTTTGTGATTTGGACGTGGACAGGTACCGGGCGTCTCTAAAACTCTGTCCCGCTGTCACCAACGTTTGCTAACGATTCTGCTTCCCCAGCATCAGAGAGGCGATAAGCCAGAACGACGGCGAGGAGCAGGAGTGTGACGAGCGCGACGGCTGGTGTGTCGTCGGCACCACGGACAAGATGAGAGACATCATCTCTACTATGATCAAGAAGGTGGTCAAGGAGAAGAAACCAGGTATGAAAAACAACTTCAGTGTGTTTCCTTCTTTCATAATCCACTGGATCAAAGGTTACAGCTTCGATCATAGTGAGAAATCCCACCTACAGTTGAATATATGCGGTCCTCATGTAGATTTTTTTGTTGTATTCAGTGATTTCTACATGGTTGCATTTTTAAATCAACATTTTGGATACTTTTATACTTCCATTCTACTTCTACTACTTTCTACTGCTTCTAAAACCAGCCCATGTGCTTAAGACAAAAAAAAACATGTTTTTTGGTTTCTGGAAAATTTGCCATTTTAAAAACCTTCCAATTGTTCAGTAAATTCCATGAGCACTGTGTTGTTACCTAGCAACCCCAGCAGAGTTCCACCCATCACCTAGCAACCCAGGCTGAGCTCTAGAACATTTAGTCAGCTGGTTTTACTGCTCACCAAATGTTGCTGGGCGCTGCACAATGGCTACCAGAAACCACAAACAGCTTGCTTCACTCTTCCTGGTTGTGCAGGAGGCTCCACTTGTGCTTTTCTAAGATGTACAGTTGTATAATTTTGCATCTGTTAGCAGCCATTTTCATGTGTGAATGTAAATTTTGAGTTGGGGGGCGTGGCCAGAAGCAGCTTGTTTGGATTTAAAGTGACAAGACGTCCTAAAACAAGAACGGAGCAAACTGAAATCTTACTAAGAATGACTTTGTGTAAAAAAGAAAATGTAATGAACATGTTTTGTTTTCACCCATAAATCTGCCCTAACCTGTTCATGTGAGCATAATAGGTCACCTTCAAAGATGATAAATTTTTTCCCCTTCAGTTCATTTTCAATCCTTTTCCTTCAGAAAAGCGAGACAGGTTCCCCAAAAGACGACGGAGAGGACATTTAAAATACACGATGAAAGATCCAAAAGGAGGGGATGAGGAAGAGGACGATGAAGAAGAGGAGGAGGGTGACTACAAAGAAGACGAGGAGGAAAACGAGGATGATGAGTTTCAACCTTCGGAAGGAAGTGAAAATGAGATGGAGACAGAAATCCTGGATTATATGTGACGAAACAATCTGGTGTCCATTTCTGTAAAAAGTTAGTTTTTGGTTGTGCTGAATGTAAATAAATAAATCAATTTATTCTAAATCTTTTAGCTACTGAGTCTTTACTTGTAAGATCTTCCACTCAGAGATCAGGTTGCAGTTCAGTGGCCCAAAAGGGAAATCTAGGAACCTTTTTCCAGATTATCCTCCAACCTGGAAAACTTCCAAAAGAGCCATCCTGATTCTGTGATCACAAACAATCGACCGACTAATAATTAATTGTCGATTAATGGTTCACTAGATTTAAATTAGTTACAATCAATTCAGTAATAACATTCGTTAGACCTTATTTAGTGCTGTAATTTGGCCTCCAACCAGCAGAGGGTGCTGCTGGTCATTTTTTTGATACAGAAAGGTGGAGAAAGTATCAGAACGGGAAAGAGAAGTGGTCCAAACAAAGCCTGATGGGATGCAAAATGAGCTTCATTCGGTTCTGTGGTGAATATAAACACTCAAGCAAAAACTACTGATGTGCTGCGAGGCGAAATGCAGAAAAATTACAACATAACGGTTGATATGACAACAGATCTTAAATGTGTTTCCGTGCTAAACCATTTTGTGATTTATAAGCTAACAGAAGTATTTTAAAGTGTATTTGAGCTCCAGGGACTTTAAAACCGCGTGATGTTCTCGATCTTCCCGGTTTTAGACAGAACAGCAGCAGCAGCAATCTGGATCAACAAGGTGCCTGGTTTTTAGGCAGACCTGTTGTCTGCCTAAAATTTATAAATGTGTCACAATATCTCCATCACAAATTCTCTCCAACACCACAAGACTCATGTTTTTTTTTACAACAATTTACTAAATGTTTGACGATGTTTCCATCAAATTCATTTCCTCCCCCGTCCCCTTATCCCTTTCAACTATTTACAAAATGGCTGTCAACCGAGGTCTGAATAGAAATCTCCCGTTACGAGCTCAAACAAAATGGCCGACAAGGCTTTCTGATTGGTTGCTTCAGAAATGTGGTACGTTCGAGGAAATCGGGAAAAATGGACTTCATGTTGCATTCATTCACTTTTTGGTCATAAAACATTCCCGGATCGCACAGTACATGCGCAGAACAATATGGCAGACATGATGGATCATATTTGGAAGTAAATATGAAACAAAATCAATATAAAGCCACTACTTTTATAAAGTTTGAGGTCTCTGGTGTCCAACAGGACTTGAAATGCACACGCCTCATGCCAAGCTTTTACATGCATGTCAGCCCGCCACGGGGCGGGCAGCGACTGCATATGGATACAGGATAACATTATGACTTCATGACATAGTCGATTATATTTCTGGTATTATTTGGAAGTAAATAGGAAACAAAATCAATATAAAACCACTACTTTTATCAAGTTTGAGGTCTCTGGTGTCCAACAGGACTTGAAATGCACACTCCTTTATACAGAAGCCTTTTACATGCATGATGTCAGCCCGCCACGGGGAGGGCAGCGACTGCATAGGTGTATTTGAGCTCCAGGGACTTTAAAACTGCGTGATGTTCTCGATATTCCTGGCAGCAGCAGCGATCTGGATCAGCAAGTTTTTAGGCAGATCTGTGAAGACACCAATGTGATTACATTAAATTACTATGTTTTTCTGAATCCGTTTATAATAGGCAATAATCTAATCTCACACAAAAATACACATTCACAGTATTTTTTCTGTTTTTGATTAAAAATGACAGTTGTAGTCAGTTCAACTAAAGATAAAGTTTTTTCCTATATATCTTGTTTAAACATAGAATATTCTTCAGGTGAAAGAAGACTGATTTTGTAACTGTTTTTATGTGTCTCTGAATCTTCATGTCTGAAGTATTTTCATTTATCCTTGAGGATTTGTCTTCATGAGTTCATTTAAAGGTGCAGCACGCCTCAAACGTAGCCTTCACATGCCTGTTTTTAGTTTATTTCATTGCATAAGTAAATTTCCATGAATTGGTCACTTGGAAAAAACATTTTGGCTCGCTTTGAGAAACTGACGTCATACTCTCGATCTTTTCCTGACATGGAAGTTGAAGAAATTAGCAAATTTATGGTCATGCTAAAGTAAATGTTCAATCAAGTTGAAAAACTGACATTAAACTTTACATGATGACTGTTTCTTCTTTATCTGAAGTGTAATATTTATCTGAAGAAAACTCATGCACACACGAACTGGTTAATGATTATGTGCCATGTATGCACATGTGTCAGATGCTATTTAAAAGAGCGACCCTGACAATCATCCTGGTTTTCAGGGTTTAATTCCTGATGGCGGTTCTCTGGGTTTTGGTTGCTCTTTCTGTTCTGCTGGAGGTCAGCTCTGCCACCTCTGTAAGTCCTTCTCGGAAAGCAAAACTTACACCAACAGATTCAGAACTGTCTAGAGATAAAGAGATTCTTATATTGCTTCTAATATGTTTTGTTTTTCTATCAAAAGGTCTTATTTAAGCCCAAAGCCTCCATTAGGAAACTTGGGTCTAAATGGCTGTTTTGGTCTAATTTTGAATTTACCTTTATATTTTCACCATAAAAACTATTTACCTTGCCTTATTTGGTATCATTATTTTCAGCACAACTTAAGCTTAATGATTTTACAGTATTTGTTTCATTTTGACAAAATGCATTATCACATTGGACCAAAAAAGCACAAAATCAAAATCCGAGTATAATTTTTTTTTTTAAATATTTTTACTATGAAATTCATAAAAATGTTGAATGAACCTTTTTTCCGGCCTAAAATGAAATTTTCTTTTGTAAATTTTAAGAACTTGTGTACAAACTTAGCCTAAAACTAATTAGTATGCATATTTTTACATCACATTGTGTGTAATTTCCCAGGCGTATTTTTACAACAATTTATAAATGGTTCACAATATCTCGATCACAAATTCTCTCCAGCACCAGAAGACTCATGTTTTTTTTTTTTTTTTTTTTTTTTT
>CAEGAF010039439.1:0-50713 GCA_903067075.1 Micropoecilia bifurca | reverse complement strand
AATGTGCAGTACTAGGCACAGCCAAGATACTGCGCAGAACACTCAAGCTCCCAGGCCTCTGGTAGAGGACCCGAGCTCAGAGGATGAAAGAGAAAGAGAGAGAGAGAGAGAGAGACCACCCGCGGAGGGTGAGAAGGGAATTTTTTTTATGTATAATTTTTTTTTTCCTCATCCAGTCTCGTTTATCGCAGCTCCTTCAGCTTACAACTATTCAATTCCTTTGACTGTAGATACGGCCATGTTTAAACAAGCAGCTATTTATTTGGAACTAATTAGTTCCCCGAGAGATTAGCTTGAAATGCATTTACCTCAATTAACAGGAATGTTCACTTATCTTTTCCATTTTGAAGAGCTGCTATAAGAAATCAACCTGCATCACATTACACACCTGACTAACAAGAGTAAGTTTTTAGCTTTGTATTATTTCTATTTTTCTTACTAAATAAGTATATGAAGGTGTTTTTTTCATTCTGAAATGATGCTACTGCAATAAAAGATGAATTTATCTCCAGGCCTTTTCCACATCTTCACAGAGCTGTGTGGAGGGCGCCGTGGATTCATGCTGCTGTCGTTACTGATTTGCGTCCGGACACATCGGCAGACTTGAGTCAGGGTGTCTTTTATTTTCATGTTCTCTACAGCAAATATAACAATGTGTACAAAAATGGAATCGATGCGATCAGAGGGAGAAACAGCTCTGCGTGGGTATTCATAGCACCTCTGTTTCTCCCCCCGCCGCGGCCACAGCACCAGAACCCCGACCTCAGCGGGCCGAGGCTCGAAAAGCACCGACAGGCTGGAGCGATCTTTGTGGCCGTTGTTGACGAACGACGCTCTCGGCACCGTGAAGCAGGTCGGACCATTCCCAGGAACAAATCCCCGGAGTTTCCAGAGGGAGCTGACAAATACAGCAGCAAGAGCTCTTTAGAGTTTTTATTTGGAACAAACCAAAAATAAAACAGCGTTACGTTACGCTCCGCTTTAGCCAAATCTCATAAAAACTGAAACATTACCAGCGATAATATCTTGTGAAATTAGCTGCCTGGAAATGCCGCTGCTTCGTTTACATCCGGCTTTTGCCAGCAACTCTGAGGACTGTAGGGACTCGTTCCTGGAACGTGGACTGAGGCCGACGCCGAGCCTTTCCAAACTCGAGCGGAGAAGAACAGAAAAGCACCACAGTGGTGGAGAGAAAGCAGTAGGAAGTACACGGAACAATAATCACAAATTTAAAAAAAAAAAAAGCAAAAACATTTTATACTCGGCTGCTAACTAAAACATCCGTGAACTCAGGATTGGACCCAAGCGAAACCGGTGACACTGAGAAAGGTGTGCAGTTCCATGCAACTTCGCCTGGAGTTCCTTCAGTTTCCCACGCTTGGATGGAAACGCAATTAGACTTCAGTCATCTGGGTTCAGGATGCGTTTAGTGGGAACATGAAGGAGCACCGAGTGGGTCACACTTAGAGACAACAGCACAACAAGCTTGTAATGAGTTTCCACCTACAGCCTCCTCAGAAGAACATGAAAATAAAACGAATAAAGCAGTTTATATATATTTATATGCATATACATATGAAAAAATAGTGAAAGGTAAACAGCCTAAGCTCTTTTTTATCCAGCTTTGAATTTAAATGTTTCTCTCTTTCTGAAACTATATAGATTTGTCCTTTTTTTTTAAACAACAATATGTTCACATTGTACAAGGGCGAATGAGCTTTTAAGTAATCTAAATGTAGCGACAGAAGAAGCACAATGATCTGACATTAAGGCTGAACAGCAAACTTTTCTCACAACCTGTGCTAAAAAAAAACAAAAACGAATTCGGATGAACCGCTTGATCTATGAGCTTAAAAACAAACAAGCATAGAGTGATACACAAGATCTCCATATATATACAGAAACAACAACAAAAGGGACAAAAGTAAGAGCTACGTCTGCAGATGTGGAAGTACTGAATGGTAAAATGGCAAATGCGAGTTTATCAGCTGGTGTTGGTTTATAATAACTGGTGTAAAAAAATGGCTGACAGAAGTGCAAACCAAGATTAGAGCATGCGTTTAAAAATAAAAACCCGACACATAAAGCAGAGCAAACGACACAAGAGGGAAAGATGAGGCGCCTGCTTGTCCGACTCTGCATCTCGTCTTCAACATGTTTGTGATTCACAACACTGTGATAAAGTCGGCCTCTAAGCCAGAATGGAAGATTGAAATTCATAGAAACACTTTGTTTTAAAGAAAATCTCTTCAATTACAATCTGAAGCTTAGACTGTAAATCTGTTTGCATGATGGGAAGTGAGTGGATAAGTGTAGTGCACGGTAAACAACACCCGATAGGGTCATTTCACCAGTTTGCCATTTTATACTTTTCCCATTTGACTTTTGCAGGAGTGGAAAAGAACCGCCTGCCGTTGAGATTAACTGGGACAATGTAACGACCAGAATCTGACAATCTGAGCTGGATCGGCCAGGACCAGCGACAAGTCGATTGGAAATAATAAAAAAAATTCTCTCTCTTTCAGAGAACATTAGCGCTACATGGTCGTACTGACAACAACACTGTTTAGTGTGGAAGTTTCTATAGAGCGACAAAGTCTTGAAACTGTCTTTTTTCAGGAGCAGTGAGGCGTTTCAAATTGTCAGAGGAGAGCCAGAACAAGTCTGAAGTTCATTCAGTGAAAGAGAGCAATAATTTGAGTAGATGCAGGAAGGCTTTATGTTTACGTTTCATGCGTTAAAAAATGCTGGCTATTAGATCTCTGAGGATTGAGGTCTTCATTTTCTAGCGCCGTGGTTACATACTGGGTAATTTGAGTGATATTCACAAGAAATCTCAACAGCCTGGGTTAACCGTGATTTATAGGTAATGAATACCAAAAGCTAAAAATATGAACTATTCAAGAAAGCTGATTTTTTTTTTCCGTCTCAGAAAAGTGCAGAGACTTTTCCAGAGAACTAAAGTGGATAACTAACAAGTGCTAATGCCTATTTATGCAGCACCAGTTCTGAAGGCAGACCTCAGATCTGGGAATGTTGTCTACCAAAATTTACCAATGTTCCAGGAAAGAAAACAAGCCGGATTTGTGAAGTGAAATGCAGTGACCAAGTTAACAGCAATGTTTTTAACGAGCATGTTCCATGGTACTTTGTGATCAAATTAAAGATATCTCTTAAAAAGGTAAAAAAAAAAAGTTTTTACTATGATTGTCACAATGTTTTACATGCAGAGGAACCACATTTAGCTTTGAGGTCTGGGTTGCTAGACACATCCAGCTTTCCCAACCTTAAGGTGACCTTTATGTGCGTGGGGGGGGGGGGGGGGGGGGGGGGGGGGGGGGGGGGGGGGGGGGGGGGGGGGCGGCGNAAGGTGACCTTTATGTCCACCCCCCCCCCCGCCCCCCCCCAACTTGAAACTTGGACATTTTAACTTCTGAGTAAAAATTGACTAAATAATTAAATTACATCATCATAACTGATAACAGATTTTTCCTGTATGACAAACAATTATAAAATTGTTTATCTGTCTGATGATTCTTGACATGTGAACTGCAGCAGTGATCACTTTAGAAGATTTTCAAAGGATTTTGCAGCTACTGCTGCCTCTCTCTTTCTCTCTCAGACACACAGTGTGATGTCGCCTTTTTTTTCATAAACAAGTAATGATTAACGATTCACAGAAGAGGCCAGAATTAAAATATTCTGAATTCTTATGTTATTTAATTATAGTTCTCAGAAAGAACTCAAAATCTTACAACACAGGAATCGGCATGTAAAACTTGGCAGAGGCAAGTTGGTGCTTTTCATGTGATGTATAATAATCACCGTTGGGGTTTAACTTAAATTACTGTATTCTACTGAAAGGAAATGTGGTCTTGTGAATAGAATAAATATGAGCAGGAGATATTTTATAGTTATTTTGGTTTGGTCACACATCATAATCACATTTTCTAAGAGTTTAGTGGCCCAAATAAATAGCAGAAGTGCAGCTAATAGAAGTGAAGTGTTATATTTCATAAGGCAAAGATAAATTACTTAATGCGAGCATTTGAGCATATTTTAAAGATTGTATGTTATTCATTAAAATACCAAACTGACTGAATTAATCTGATAAATGGTTGAACAGTTTGTTTAGGGGGATGAAATGCCGACACGTAGGTATAAAAATGATGGCACAAAATAGCAAAGTGGTGAACTGACCCAGAGCTCTTACAACTTTTCCCTTCACTTCTACAAAAGACAAGAATGGCCTATGCAACTATGTCTTTTTTGCTGTTACAACTCATTCATAGAAACCATTTTAATAAGAAACTGAGTTTACATAGTTGTATAAATCAAGTTTTTTTCTTTTAAATTAGTGCAATTCTTTTGGTTTTCAGCCCTCCTAGCTTTTTGCTTACAGATAATAAAGATGCACCTTTGTAACCTTTTGTAAACAAAGTTTCCCGTTTCAGCGGTTCCCTTTGGAAAACTGCAAAATGTACTGGAGGGAGAGGGTTACTTATCTCTGCATGCGGTGAAAACATGTTGCTCTTTTCATGGTGCGACTTGAAGAGCTGCCAGGGAGTCGTTTTTAGAACGCGTTTCACTTAAAAATCTTCAGTTTGATCCCATTAAAACGAGAGAAGGAGCAGCATGCTTGAAACAAGAAGTAAACATGGCACAGCAACAAAAGCCCCCCCCCAAAAAAAGAAGAAGAAGAAAACAACCCATGAACAACATAACAAAGGAAGGAGGTTTTGGTACAAAGTTCAGAAGCTGCTGAGATGGAAACAGCAGCTACATCTCAGCAGCTTGAACCAGATGTTTAAGCTGCTGGTTCTTCAACTCTGAGAATCACATCCCTGAACAACAGGAAGGAAATGACTGGAATAAGCAGGTTGTCGTTTGTTTAAGTGTGATGTGGTCCGTCTGTTTTCCCTGACTTGAGTTTGCATTGATCATTCACCTCGCGCTCTCGCTTCCTTCTCGTTCCTGCCTCTTATCCAATCCCCTTGCGTTCCCTGTGGAGTGCTGAAGGAACAGGAATGATTGTGACGCCGGTGATAGAATGTGACCTCAAAACGTCCAGAAATGAATCAAAACGAGGGAAAGGATTGAAGGATTAACGAAAAAAAGAAAGATTCTCCTCCAATGTTCTTCTTTTGGATAGAAAAGTAAAAGTCTTCTTTTGAATCTTTTTTTTATCATAACACAAAAACACTTTTTGGTCTTTTTTTTTGTTTGTTTGTTTTTCCTCGATTGCTTCTTAGACAAGACTCTCCATTTAAAATCAGAGCTGTACAAAACTAGAAAGATGCAACACTGAACCAGACATGAAAAGATCTATTTTTACACCGCTTAGCTGCACTGAGGTTTCCCATTCGCTGGGAATGACGGGAATGGTGGAAGCAGGTTTAGGAATCCTGGACAGAACCGGAGGAAAAAGAAAACAACAAAGAAAAAACAGAAAGGAAGAAAGAGAAGCCGCTCTGCCATCCTTCATTTGCCTCTGCTGCTGGAAGGGATTCGCTAACGTGGAAGAGGGGCTGGAGCTTGACGGATAGTTGCGTTTTCTGGGTTTGCAGAAAGACCGAGTGCATGCAGAATGAAGCCCCCCAACCCCCGCTCCACGTTTCTCTGGCCGACAGCTACGGCGCCTGCTGCTGAGGCGTTGCATGGGCCGGCTGGGATCAGTCGGTGAATCTCTGGCAGGCTTTCTTCCAGCGGCAGGCGGTGCACCACATGTCGCGGTTTTCCATCCCGTACACCTTACGGCACTTCTTCCCCTCGCCGCGCACTTTCCGGCTGGAAAAGGGAAAACGACACACAAAAAAAACCAGGTCACGATGTGGTGAAGTAAACAATTAATATCCATTGTGCTAATGTACAAAACTAATTTTTGCAACAGGCATTACAAAAATCGAGGTGCATTTTTTTTTTTTTTTGCAGATAACGAGCAGCGAGCGTTCGGTACCTGAGGGCAGTGGTCGCTCTAGGAGGGGACGAAAGGACGGCGATGGTCTGGGATCGCTGCTCTCCAAATCCCTGGCTTTTAGTGGGAGACGCCTGGAGAGAGGAAACAGAAACTTAAACATGTGAAGCGAAAGGTTAAAAAAAGAACCCACCAAAAATTGGATTGCATTTAATTGCAAAATCCTCCCAGTGTCACACCTTCTAGGTAACTAAGCACCAAAATGCTTAGTTACCAAAGCATTTTAGTAGCTTTTATTACCTTGAGTGATCCCTTTTTCCCTGGTTACACATTTTTCTTTGTAAATAAAATAAATGTCCCAGTTTCTTTTGTTCTTTTTTGCCACTCTGTTAAACCATTTCAAAATTCCCATGTTTTCACAAACCCAACTTAACAGATTTTTCCATATCATTATGACAATTAGTGCACAAAATACTCATCAGTTTTTGTAACAAAAAAAAGTGTATTCTCCATTTTTTTTTGCCTCAAAGGTAAAAAAATCATCAACTCTTCAAAACATCTGGACTAGGCTGTCACCTTTTGAAAGACCTTCAAATTAAAAATCTAAATAATGAAACATTGGGTGAAAAATTCAGCAAACTAAGAAGCTAAGACATTTTCAGAAATTAAATGCTTTGTCTTTAAAAATATGGAACAAGGCATGAAATCAGAAAAGTATCATTTCTCTATCCTCCTTCTGCAGGCGGAGTCCATTTTATTTTGACGGCTGTGTAAATAAACGCCGACGTTCCCTCACCGTGCTTCCTGTGAAAGTGACGGGGGGAGACTGCCAGGAGATGCTGAAGCTGGAGCTGTTGATGGGAGTGAAACTGGTGGAGGACGAGTTGCTGCTGCTGGACGGGATGGACACCGGAGCCGTGGCCTAAAGGAGGAGATTCGGATGTTTTAGCATTTCCAAGTCAAAAACCTTTCATTTTCATTTCGGTTTCATTTTGACGGCTAATATTTCCTCGCCTGATAGGCGTGGTCCGTGTGGATGAGGTAGAGAGCGCTCGGAGCGGAGCGGCTGAGCGGGGTGGTGCCGCCGGGGTGGGGCTCCTTGGGGTCGGACGGGTGGGCGGGTCGGTGGGAGTCCGGCTGGTGGTTGATGGGGGCCAGAGGCGACGAGGGCGGCGGTGGGGGAGAGAGGACAGAGGAGGACACAGGCGACAGGCTGCTCAGCCCGTCGGCCACCGAGTCCGTGTTGAGCTTGATTTCTGTGTAGTAGAAATCCTCCTCGCCGTCGCTGCAGTCTGAATCACAGTTACGCCTAAAAAAAAAGTGAGGCGTAGAGATTTAAAAAAGTGAGAGAGAGAGAGAGAGAGAGAGAAAGAGAGACATCAGTGAAATCTAACGTCAGTTCACTCGTCAACATTAGACAATTTATCTTTCATTCTCTCCATTTTCCCCTGGATTCTCACAACATGACCAGGAGTTTTTATAAATCCTGACTATTTTGCATCTATGTGAGTCACAATGAATGAGAGCCGTAGTTCACTGAAGTAGTTCACTCGCTATTGTTGGAGTCTCACCCCAGGTGGATGGTGCGGATGTGTCTCTGGATGCCTGCAGTGGTACTCAGCACCTTGCCACAATTCTTCCACAGGCACTTGAACATCACCTTCATGGAGTTCTGCAGGAAACACAAAACAGAAACGTGCTAATTCAGATTAAGGTGACAATCTGAACTTAAAAGTTGACAGATGAAAAAGCAGCATACAGCTGTGGATTATTGACTGCCACTAGCACAGACTAAATTAACTTACCTAAAGCAAATAATAAACTTGAATTAATATGTGTTGCAGAACAAATGTGTTTGGAGGCAGGAACAATTAAACCAGCTACTCAAGTTTACAATAGTCAGTTTGGTTCATTTTTGGAATCGATTGGAACAATAATATTTTCTCTGCCTTATGTCTAACAGTAACTCTGCTGTTGTTTTGGTCCCACTGAGTCAGGAAGCAGCTGCAACAAGGAAAAAAACAACCTCTCAAACTTTGAACTAGTGATTAATCGGCCGCTCTGTTGATCAGGATGATAATTTCTCTTTACTGGCTTAATCTCCGTGCGCTGATTATTTCAGGGCATCAACCGTTAATCACTTCACAACGACGGCAACCAGAAAATAAATAAGTAAAAAAAAAAAAAAAAATCGCAGACACATCTGCATTGCAGGCAGCCTTGCCTGCGGATATGATTAAAGATGATGGTTTTAATTAGACCTGGATTGTGTTTCCCCCCCATTGCAAGGCAGATTAAATAAATAAAATTTTTACCAGGTGCAAGAACCAAACGTATGGCTGCTCTGCTCTCAAAAAACAAGAAAAGAAAAAAAGATCTGACTTGGTCGTCATTTATTTTTATATGTGCACCAAAATTGTGGAGACGATAAATTATTTATATATCAAGCAAACATGTGGTTCAACACTTCAGTTACCAACAAACATACGTCTTTCTTCTGAAACCTCAAAACAGGAACATGAATTTTAAACCAAACTGAGAAATGCCTGCAAATTTCTCCTCCGTCTGCGTCGAAGCTGCTGTGCTTTTTACAACATGCTGTTTATCTGTCTGTGTTTGACATATGGGGAGATGTTTGTTTTCTTTGCCTCTGTAATTCAACACAGACCCTGAATGCAAAAAAAACAGAATAAGGGTTGGGGTTGGATAAACAACTTCACCGTCCAAACAATTGCCTCTCAAATATCTGTCACTGGAAACACAAGCCACTTGTTAATCTTGTTGCTTTTAAGTGTTATTGACGTTAAAGAACAGCGTTTTTAATAGAAGATTACAGAAATTAGCTTGTAGAAGTCGGGTGAAAAAGGCCTACCAAACATCAGATTTCTCCTTGTGCAGATGATATTTCCCTTTTTATTTCAAATCCCCATTTCAAGCCTCAATGAAACTGAAGTAGAAACGTTTCCAGACTCACCAAAAAAAACAACAACAAAAAAACCCCCCCCACGTTCTCATTTGGAGGTGCCGGGGTCATGATCGGACTTTTTCCTGCTGTCTCAAGCTCCGGAATAGCGACTGAAGGAATGAGATCGCCGACAGAAACGACTGAAATGGGTTTCCTCCACAAAGTGTCTCCCTTAGAGACGAGGTGTGAAGCTCAGAGTAGAGCCGTGGCTGCTCTATATCAAGAGGAGCCGGTTGAAGTGGCTCAAGCATCTGGCCTCCTGGATGCCTCCCTGGTGAGGTGTTACGGACACGTCCAGCAGGAGGAGACCCAGGACACGCTGGAGAGACTGTGTCTCGCCTTGGGATTCCCCCGGAGGATCTGGTCCAAGCGGCCGGGGACGGGGAAGCCTGCTTCCCCCCCGTGTGCCGACTCCAGGATAAGAGGAAGACAACGGACGGACGGATTCAGTCAAGGACGTTTCCCTCGTCTCCTTATTAGGCTCTTCTCTCTCTGTGGATTAAACTACAGTCAAACTGCTTCCACTGAACAAAAGATTTCACCCTGCACGGCGCTTCATCTATTCAGGAGGCGACGCTGGACACGATTCAGCCGGTGTGCTGCTGTCTTTTAGTTCATCTGCTGTAATTACATCACTGGTTTCCCCTGAGAGGCTGTTTATTGTTTTCATGCAGAAAGAAAAAAAAGCCCCATAGATTTTCCCCTCCTTGCTCTTCTGTCAATCAAACTTTTGTTAAAGACTCTGATTTCATTTGGACAAGATGCCGTCCCCCCGGCTACACACACACACATACACACACACACACTTTATAGCAGAAATGCAAGCACATGGCAATCATCTGTCCCCTGAGCATTGTTTTGTCTCGACTGCGTTGTGTGTTACGGAGTGTGTGCTCCTGAAGAAACCCTTCACAGTTAATTAATCAGGGGCTTCAAATGGTATTGTGCTGCCAAGAGAAAAAGACCACAGGAGGTGAACGCAGATTATCTGCTCATTGCTACATATACCACAGGGCGGAAAAAAACAAGTTGATTAACAGAAAACCACAAATTTTACAGTCAGGCAAAGATAAACCTGAGTTAGAGGATTTCAACCGATGGTTTTTATTTACCCAAGCCAAACTTTTTTTTTTGCATTAATCTCGGTTTTCTTTAACAGTTTGACAAAACTGAGCATACCTGTAGATGGTGAATACTTTTCACAGCTTGTATAAGTGCATCTTCCCTTATGCTCAAACTCCTCCAAGTTCTTGTTTAACTTTTCATCTGAAACCTTCGTCCATCTTCAGCCTCTCCCCCTCCCCATTTCTTAGGTTTTTCCACCTCCCACCGAGTCCCAATCCATCAGCGCCGAAACTCCAAGAGGGGACACAAAGCCAGAATGATCTCTTTGTGTTTCTCTGTTACAGATATATAAAAATCATTAAAAAGGTGCAATGGGGCGACTGAGAGGAAACGGAGAGCAGTAGAAATGAAGAGTGAAAGTCTGAAACATGAGGAGGTAAAATAAAAAAATCGCTGCGAACGAGCAGGACGGGAAGAAGGAAAGGAAGCCAAAAACGAGAGAAAGACGGATGATTGTGTCAGGGAAGCGGAACATAGCAGCGCCGATAAGAGGAGGAAGCACAACACGATGTATACCTGAAAAATAATAAGTGACAGTGAGCTGTCAGGGTGAGTGAAAATGAGACAAAATGAAGTGATGGGTGAGAAAAGGAGCGCTATGTGTGTGTGTGTGGAAAAAAGAAAGCAGTATGTTTCCATTTTGTTCCATCCCTCAGAGTGTGGATCAGAATCAGGCTGAATAATAACACTGATGTGTAGAGATGTCCATCTGGCAGGCGGCAACTCAGAGTTCCTGCTCCTTCGTCTTCTGTTAGATCAACAATAATGTCTTAAAATAAAATAAATTTAAAAAACGACACTTTTCTCTTTAATTATTCCCTCCATCTGGACTCTACAGTCATCCACACCCACACTTAACAAAAAAAAAGTTGTTTTTCAGAGGAAAAGCTGTTTCTTCTGTGAACTTCTACATCAAAGTGAACTTCTACATCATCTTATTATTTGGGCTTGTTTCACAGCCGCAGAATCTGAGGAACTTGACATTATTAAGCAGATCCAGAGTTCCTGCTTGGACATAATTTGCTTAGATGGAAGTTGTTCATCTACAGCCCAATGATCCCAAAAAAAAAAAACAGCAGCAGATTGTAACAAAATGGTTGAAGAAGAAGCGAATTAAGGTGATGAGACAATGACTCAGTCAAAGTCCAGAATAAAAGAAGAAACAAAGGTCTGCAAATCTCAAAGAGCTGCAGTAATGTTGGACTGGACTGTCACTGTAAATGTTGTAGTTACTGCTGTTAATCGATGACTTAATCACTTGCCTAATAAATGTCACATGGTGGAATCTGTTGCTATGGGAAACTTTAGGGTGAAGTTAAATACTTTAGAGCTTAAAAAGTTGGTTAATGATCACTTTCATTACGTCCTGACATGACGGTGTATTTTCTTTGATTTCAGGACAAGAACACATATCAAAAGTTGTTTAAATCCATTTGCTTTCTTGCATATCAGCTTCTGAGCCGCTCTAGTGACCTCACCTTGCGCTTGCGCGGGATGGGCTCATCAAACAGCAAACTGCTGCCGTCCTGCTCGTCCAGACTCGGGTCCTCCGCCCCCGCCGGGTTGGACCCCACGCCGCCCACGCTTGGCACACGGAAGGGCTTGAAGCTGTCAGCAGAGAGCGGCGGCGAAGGCGTGGACGGATTGGACTGGTCGCTGGGCGCCGACCAGCTCCAGTAGCCTCCTGAGGAGCTGTTGCTGGACGGGGTGAAGGGCCCAGCGGAGCCGTTGTCCTTCCACGAGCCGCTCAGGCCCTCTGAGGAGACGGAGGAGGGACAGGGCAGAGGGGCGGAAAGGGAAGCGGGTTGACACAGCAATAAGACGATGGACATGGCTTGAGACGTTTCAGACTGAGCTCTGGATGAATATTTTTAAAAAGACTCCAAAAATTACTTTTCATCATAACTCAGCGTTTTAGATATGTTTGAATAACTGTCATAGTGAACAATCTATTTTAAAATCTATACAGAATTTGACAACAACCTTTATATAATTGAGGTATATTTGTCATTAAAATTATTTAAAAAAGTTTCTAAATGTGGAAACTAACTGTTGTTCCCCCCAAAGTCTTGCGACAAAAATCGGTTCTTCGAATTACTGACTCACAGGGATATTTCTTAATTTTATTTTTAAATCATGTTTTCTTTTCCACTTCACAAAATAAGACAAGAAAGTAAAAAGTAAAACACCTAGAGAAGTTTGTAGTTCCAACTAAATAAAACATGGGGAAGGAATACTTCTGCAAGTCGTTGCGCTTTACGTGGATGACAGAGAGAGGAGAGTCACGCAAGTTCAACTTCATTTCCACTTCACACAGACGGAGCCCGAACCCATACGGCTAACTTCCCCGTTCTGTGATTCCACCGAGACAATAACAAGGTCTTGCTTTTATAGATCAAAGAAACATTTCCTTTGAATACCAACTACAAAAGACATCTCATTTTAGCAAAGAAAGATATAAGCCGGGTGAAGTGTTGAGTATCTGTGTGTGTATTTAACAGTGTTAGTGAGAGAGACCCAGTTTTGTTCAGTAAACAGCTTCCCAGCAGCGAGTCTTGTCTCGTACTTATACTTTACAGCAGCAGTACTTTACAAAGACTTCAAAGCGTCTCATCTTTGATGTAAAAAAAAAAAATAAATAAAAATATGAGTTTATGTTTGAGGTGGAGAAAAATGAAGTATAATAAGCTAAAATTCAATTATTACAAGTGCATTTCGAAGTAAATGTCAGCGTGAACCGTCATCTAACAGCTGTTGTTGCTCGATCCTGCCGTCTTTTGTAAAAAAGCTAATTGCACATTTTCAAACGCGTGGGTGTAGCGTCTGCAGAAAAACAGCAACTTAAGACTGGGATCTCAACTCAAGTGACGGATATATGTAGAGAGGCTGACGTCATGATTGGTCGAATGGACAATCTTGTGGCGGCATAGATGGAAAAATTTAAAAATTGCTGCACATGTTTACATTTTGGATTCCTGCCGCTACGTTGAGTGGGCTCAGCTCCAGCATGTGTGAGCTTCTCTGTGGATTTTCCCCAAATTCAACGATGAAGCAATCCAACGAGAACAGCAGGCGGTGGTTATCTATCAGCCGAAGCTTCTGCGTGCTTTCTCAAGATAACAGCTGTGAGGGAGGGAAAACATCAGCACGGAGAGGAGCGTACAAATTACCGGGTCGGCGTGAAGCAACGTCGCCGTGTTTTGTGGACGCGGAGACTCGGCCTCCTTCGTCTAGAGCCGCGTTTGTCGGACGTGCAACTCACCGCTGACTTTGACCGGCGGACTCCTGACCAGCGGGCTGGTGGAGAGGCTCGTCAGCACCATGGCGGCCGTCACTTTGTCCATGTCCACCTCCTCCTCTGACCGTCTGTGAAACAGAACAGAAAGGGAAGAAGTCCTAAGCATCTTCTGATTCCAGACGGTTTATGCTGACAATGAGAACTTATTTGAAAACTTTTTCCACACGCTGTAAAATTTACCCTACACAATTAAACTATAAACAAAACAAAAATCTGAGAGAAAAACATTAAAAAAAATTAAGGTTGGACTTATGAGTGATGATAAAATATAAAACCCAAAGATTATCTCCAGCTGAAGATTTTGAGATATGACTGCTGAAAAAAAAGGACAAAAACATAGTTCCACCTTAGGAATAGGAAAAGCAGAGCTTGGTGCTGCCGTCTCTGTGTGTCACTGTGGGTGTGGGGTCGTTTTGGTGATGCTTGGCGAAGTTACTGTGAAAATTGTTTCGCAAAATTTTAAGTTTAGTTTTATGAACCACATCTGGATGTTTAATTTGGAAAGAAACCTGTAGAGCTGCACAAAGTATCTAACTGCAACATCACTGCGTGCAATACTGCAAAAGTGCAAAGAACTCATTGGATTACATTTTTGTTAGAAATTAAACTTTTTAATTTTTAAATTAAAAATTTTAAAATTAAAAATTTTCGATTCAATTTTTCTTATCCTTATGAGTTCTGGTCTGTTTATTCAACAGCACCTGAATGCTTCAGACTGCATGGATATCCACATCAGTGGCTGTATGTTACTCTAAGGACATTTTGAAGAAAGACAAGAACTGTCAGGTTATTTACAATTGATTCCATCGTTTAGGTATTAATCAGTTGTATCGCATTTCCATGTTTTCCTGAAATCATGCAGCTCACTGCTAATTTCAGTAAGAACGCCGACTTCAAAAAAACACAATGAGTGCTTGTGTTTCTCGCGTCCTTCAGCCAGATGTTTCAGATAAGACGCAGACCTTGTGGTCTGCAGACTACTGCTCTGTCTGCAACATACGCCACTAATTACATTCAAGTGTTTGTTTTGTTAAGCCCTTTGTGAGCGACTGATGCAATCGCTCAGACCCCACGGAAATATCCAAGAGCCAGAATGTGGTATTTTGCAGAGACCAAAATAAATTATAAATAACCGAAGCAGAATAGATGGGTGTCTAAATCCTCTGGCACCTTCCAGTCCTACGAGTAAAACATAATCTGTGATCAAAAGAGATGTCAATACCTTCATCGCCGACGCTCTTCTACCTGAGCTGTAATCTCACTATTAATAAGACAAGCACTGAGCGTTCAAACGTGTCGGTCTTTGATGGTGCGTGGATGTCAAACACAATCCATGGAGGAACATGACATCAGCCCGCTCAGATTTTCGTAAGGCGAGTCATAAAACCCCAACAACAACCGCGTCTGCACTGCGACGTGTACAGTAGGAGCAACGTTGAAACAAACACCCTGTTGTTTACTTGAACAAGAAAATTCCAACAAAACCAAACCAATGTCTGATTTGTGTAGACCAAACCAGTTTGAAGTTGCAACCACATTAAGTCACCGACTTGCTGTGGTTGCAGCAGTGGTCATATCAGTGGTGATCATTTACTCCAAACATGGCAGTTCATTATTTTGAACATTTAAAGGAAGAGCAACTTTGAACCAAAAACGGCTCAAACCGGTTGAACAAATCTATTTTCAGAAGAAAACTGGATGGTGGTGTGTGACTTCATAAACACGCATCTATGTATTCTAGGTGGATTTTCAAGATTAGTAAAAATGTTTTCAATTACACAAATAGTTGATCAGGTCAAGTTTTTAACATACTTAAAAGAAAATGAATTTGATGCTTGTGTACACGAGTTTCCATTTGAATTCTATTTGTATATTTTAATCGTAATTTCAAGAATAAATGACAATCTTTACTTTGAGAAACAAGGTCAACAGAATGTTTTGATTAAACAATAAATTGGTTCACTGGAATCTTTAAAATAGAAAACTCTACAGGAGCAAATAGGGGGTGGGGAGACGGTCATTTTGTCTGACATTTATGACAAAAATCCACACTTTTTCTTTCCAAATTATCATTTAGAAAACAACTATTGTGACCTAATATTAAGTCAAAAGCAAACAACATTATTACTAAGTTCAATGTAATGAAAGAGGTTTATTTTCCATAGGCTTAATGCTTAGATGCACCTGAAGATGAATAAAAATACCAGTTTCAAACTTTGCAAACAAGGATAAAACACCAAGCCGAAGTCGTAAACAAGCAGTGAAAGCATCTCCTCGCTTTGCCAGGAAAGGCTGCCCTTGAACACACACTGAGGATGACCTCCAGGTGACGGCTTCAGAGAACCTATTACGCAAAGCCTTCAGCTTCAATGGACAATGGAGTCATTTATTTATTATTCAAGGCAAAAACATGCAAGAAAAACTAGTTTTCTGTACAGTCGTATTTTTTGTCCTTTTTTTTAGCATTAAACACACTTCTAGTTTAAGATTTATTGGTGTTTAAATACAGATGAAACTGGCATATTACATGATGCTTAAATCACTGATTACAGTGAGCTTGATCACACTGCCTGATCCGCACTGGAGAGGCATCTCTCTGTTTCTGTTTGCTCCACTCAGACCTCTGATGGTCACTTTGTGCGTTTCTCCAAATGTGTTTATTGGGCTTTTATTTTGGCAGCCTGAGCTCCAGTGAGAACTGAGGGTCTGTGTTCCCGAGTCCAGAACTGAGGGGGATTTCCAGAGTTCCCTCCTAAACACAAACAGACCTCAGAGGGATTATTGTCAAGAGCTACTTTCATTTAAGGCTAAACAGTTGAAGCTAATGTTCAAAAGATTCCTAAACCAGGTTCTGTGTCCGCTATTATTAAAAACATGTGGTGTGGAAAAACAATACTCCAGCAGAAACAATGATAAATCTGTTCTATCAAACTAGACTAGTTAAATCATAGCTTTGTTTTTGCTTTTTTTTGGCTTTTGCAATTTTTCATTGTTTGGCATCTGACTTCTTTCACGTAATAAATGATAAAGTCTGCCAAGGGTTTTTATGGGCTAATCATGACTAAATTGTTAATAGTTGTAATCTCCTTCTTTGACCTTTGGATCAGGAGTGCACAATTGGTCAAGCATCAACTGGAAATCTCTACAATGGCTACATTCTTTAAAAACACACTTCCAGAAATCCAAACTTGTTTATGGAGAGAGTTGAACTTCACCAAGATTTCCCTTTGACACAGATTCTGGTCATAACCTTTATGGACAACATTTCTAGGTGCAGTCAAGGTGTTGAGGGGATCAATTTTGGTTCTGTTGGCTTGATAAACTGCAATCTCTAGCTTTCCCCTGGAGAGGTTTGCAGCCAATTATGAAGCGGCCAGGATGAGAATCAGTACAAAAAGTCCAAGAACATTGTCCTGATCCATAACACAGTGGCGTGTCTTCTCCAGCTTGGAGATAAGGTGCTGTTCCAAGTGAAGGAGTTTAGGTATCTCAAGGTCTTGTACTTTAAGAATAGTGGAAATTGATAGGCGGATTGGTGTGGCAAGTTCAGTGATGTGTGAACTGTACCAATCTGTAAAGACAGAACTGAGTCAAAAGGCCAGATGATTTATGCTCCTATCCTCATCTATGGTGATGAGCTCTGGGTAGTGACCAAAGGAACAAGATTGTTGATACAAGCGACCAATTCACTTTCCACCAGAGGGTGTGTGGGCTCTTCCTTAGAGATAGGGTGAGACGCTCGACCAACTGGGAGGGGCTCAGTGTTGGGGCTGGCCTGGTAACGCCTTGAGATTTCCCCACAAGGGTTGGCCCAAGAGGCAGCGAGAGGGAAGTCATGATGTCCCTAATTACTCTGCTGTCCCTCTGACTTGAATCCAGATTAAGCTCAGGATAATTCATGGATAAATGGAACTTTCCCTCTAAGTTTTTGATCAGAGGTGAAAAGATTCTCTTTAATCCTCCAAACCCTCCCCGGCCCCCAAAAAACCACAAACTTTCTGAAATCTGTAAACTTGAGACAAAGAAAACTTTTAGTTTTCCCCAAAATGTGCCTAAAATGTTGCCCACTATCTGTGAATAGAATTTAACATTACACCAAAAACATAAATCCATAAGTAAGAGTTTAGAAAATGGGCACAAAACAGTTTGTTGACAGGCCCGCATGGAATAAAGACGTTATGAAATGAGAACATGTGGATATGAAAAGGCAGTATAAACTGGTAAAAGTTAAATCAAACAAGAGCTGGTGCACAAAACTACAAAAGATTCATTAAATTATTTATTTTCCAAATTACTCGCTCGTTTAACGCATATAAGCACATCTGCTCTGTGAATTTGCAACATAATTCAAGTTGCTGGCAGACTCCTAAAACCTAGCATCTCCTCATTAATACTTCAGTTGTGATTGAATTCCATAATTAAAAGCTTATTTACACGGGCAAAGCACAAGTTATGAGGGAAGAGAGAGAAAAAAAGTGTTGGCCAACAAAGAAAGAGGCTCAGTCTCCATTAGCTGATGGCTAATTTATAACCCTTTCTGCTGCTAAATATGATGTCATTACAGCTTGCACATGAATCAAGAAAGGAAGCTGCACACACAGCTGTCACTTTTCCCTGTAACCCCCTCCGCCCCGCTTCGCTGTAAAACGCTGTCCTGGTCACCTTGGGAGGGCATCGACTGACTGCAGATATTATCTCCACTGCAACAGTGTCAGAAAAATAATTACCGAGAGATTTGTCTGTCTTGAAAAGCAAACGAGTCGATCTTAGGAAAACAGATTAGGAAGGGTAATAATTAGGATGTGATGTTTTGAGAGAGGGTGGGAGAGAGGTGTGAAAACAAAAACAAAAAAATCCCAAATCACGCCATTAGTGGTTTTGTCAAGCTTAAACTGGTTATTATGTATTTAATTAACCTACATGTGTGTTTGATGGCACTGTTAGGTGGATAATGCACGGGTTAATGTATTGCTAAGTGAATTCTGAGAAATGAGTTTCATTCATTTGAACTTTTTGAGTCAGTGTTTTAATCTTCTCACTTTAATCATCTGCAATAAAGCGTGTTCTTGGATCTGACCCCCGAGACTTCCTGAAAGGGACGTTATCCAGGATGTATATGGTGGCATTAACACAATTCTGCAGTGGGTGTTAAGAGCTTGTTTACTAAAGCAGATTGTACGAAACAGATCCATGTAATTTCATCTTGCTGCAGGCAGCTCATAAATAGAGAGTAAAAATTACACATGAGATGCTGTTAATGTGGTTACAGTAAATGAGAGACTGACAAGATGTTCTTTCTCTAACTAAGACAAACACTTTAATTTGAACGTATGCTTTTAATGTACTGACAGCATTCAGAATAAATGATCTTTAAAACCTTTTTATATTTCTAACTGCATCATATTTTTTCTCATTGCTCACATTGACTCTCAGGGAAAATATTTTCAATAAAGACAGAAAAGCAGTGTATAGATTGAGTCTGAGCCCAATATATTTTTAATGAATAGCTATTGCTTTAATAGGGGATAGTTGCACAATGGCAGAATACGTTTAATTTGTGTCAACACTGACAAAATAAGAGGTACAACAAACACGTAAAAGAAAAGTTCTCAAAGTTCTCATACGTGAAAAGTTGAGCCGTAACAATGACCAAAATTCAGCCTACAGATAATAATAATCAATCGTTTAACTGACCGTTGCAGCACCGCACACAATCCTGTCAAGCGGCAGCAGAGTTAAAAAACCGAATGGGCTGATCGAGTTTGGTCAAGGCTGTTCCCCTTTTTGACAAATAAAGAGAAACAGTAGGAGGGTCGTGTCAGAGAGATGCTGATCAGCCGAAAACTCCCACACAGCCCTTAGGCGAGGTCTTATCAAGATAAAACAAGTGAGGCCAAATGTGAGAAGACAAAAGTTGGAGCTGGACTACAGAAGAGTTACTGTGTGTTTCATGTACCTTCCTGATTTGATGCAGATGCAACCCATTAATTATCTGTTCAGACAGAGTAAGTACTGTAAAGTCTTGAAATTGTATTATCCCACTGTCAGCTGATTTGATGTTTGTCCTAATTATGTTTCTATATGCAAATAAGAGAGCAACGTTATTTGAAGCATCACAAAAAACAAATAGTGGAAAAACAGTATTTTCTTTATCCCTGGCACATGATCCATCATGTCTGCCAGGACGTCGACTGCAGAAATGACTTAAAAGCAAAGAATTAGCAAATCTTTATTTCGAAACTGATGTGATAAGCAAACCAGCACGAAGAATATCTTGTTCCATATTTGTATAATTGTAATAAATATTAGTTTAAGATAAATAATATTGTATGCATCTTTTAATTTATGCTAATTCTTAGTTTTTATATTGCTGATTATTTGTGTAAGTTACTATTTTTATTCGTCTACTTAAATTACAACATACAAATATTGTCTAATCTCTACTATTTATGTTTTACTCATTTATTTATTGGCATTCCCACTTAATTAGCTGGTATTTTATTAATTTTTACTGCTACCCATTAATTTCATTACATGATTATTTATTTTGATATTTATTGACTGATAACGAGTTATTTATTTATGTCGCTCAATTACCCATCAAAAATAAACTTCTCAGTTTATTTGAATGTATTTTTTATTTCATTTATTTTTCATTTATTCCTTTTATTCCTTTATCCCCTTTCGTATTGATGTACGTAGTTACACACTTACGCAATAATATTCTTCACATTTTACAGTAATGTATCAACAACAACACAGGAACACATTTTAATTATTCAGATCAAGATTTTAACCCAAAGCAAGAACTAGAGGCAACAACAAGCAGAAGAGTTTTTTTAAAAAGCATAAAAGCAAAAAGAGAAGAAAATTGGGAGCTGATGGATCTCACTGCCACAAAAAAAGATGGAGATCACAGATTGATGCTGAGGAAAATCTAAATCATGTGAAACTATGAACCTTTCAAGTTAAAATGTGAACCAGTGGTACGTCGCAGTCGGTGAAACAGGTAAAACAACAGCTCCCTCTTCAGGGGGTCTGATGAGTTTGGTGGGAGATCTGGATGTTTGCCAACCTGCCACTGAAACATCTGTCTGCTTATCTGTGCCAGATGTTTACATTTGCTGTACCTCCCCGCCCAGATGTGTGTATACCTTTAAAAGACGGCACAAGTGAAATAAATGCAGCAAAGGAGATGTAAGAAAATAAGTGAGACAGGAGGCGGGGCTGCATATGTGTGTGTGTGTGTGTGTGTGTGTGTGTGTGTGTGTGTGTGTGTGTGTGTGTGTGTGTGTGTGTGTGTGTGTGAAAAGGGCTGAAGCCGAGTCCCCACCATTGTGCAGGGACAGACAGTGTCAAGTTTCAAGCAAAACACAGAGCTGGGAGAGAAAATAACAGGAGTTCATGTTACTGTGACTGTCTAGATTTGACAGATAAATGGGGAGCCAATGAAATGCCGAGTTGAGGTTGCTTTTTCCACCATGTTTTTAATTTAAAGTGGATAGTGGAAACAGAAACACACGAGGCCATATTTCTTTTATAGGTACTAATATATATTAAAGAACAATAGTGATATATTGTTGGCAAGACAAACTTGGGTCCTGGTCCAGAGTTCTTTGTCACAGTGCCTGCTGCAACTGTAAATACATGCATTTAAGCTCATAATCCTTTGTGCACCAGGGTGATTTATATTTAAAATTATTTTCATTTCATGAAGTTTGTTTCTGATAAGAACCGAGACGTCTGAGGTTTAAAGTTTGCTGTAGCTATAATCTTCAGCTCCATCCACAGATTATTTATTACTGTAGGTTATGAGTTATTTTCTTGTATCCATGTCCTGATGTTTGACAATTTCTCTTCCTTTTATTGCATCTTGTTATGTCTTTCCCACTTTGAAGAGAGTTTAAGAACAAAGTAGAAAGAAAAATGAAGTCTTAACACAAAAGTTATTCATATTAAGTTCATATACAGTATTGGATGGTAAAATTGTGCCAGTGATTTATAAAAATAAAATGAGTTCTGGAAACATTTCCCCCAATGAGTAAATGTATTTATTGCAATTTCTCATATGTTACATGACATTTTACATAAATGCAGTATTAGTTTAATATTTGTCTTGTGTTGTTTAGACTTTTGCACTACTTTGGAAAACGACAAGTGTCTGAGCTTTGTCCAATACTCGTTTTTATTTTATATTTTATATATTATACATTTCATTAAAAATCTCTTTTTATGTTTATATGCATTTTTTGTTCATCTTCTGTGATGAAAGTGGCTGAATGTTTTTTTATTTCACTTAAAATGACAAGAGTCATCATTTAGTTTCAGTTTAGGTTGAATGCAGTATTGAATTGAAATTAACCAAATACAGTGTTTTTGGAACATTAATGAGTTTTGTCAGATGTTTTCCACACCTCCGGGTCACAAACATTTTTAGAAAAAGGCCACACTATAAACAATAATATATTACAGCATAAAAAGCACACTTTACCTTTTTCTAAAACTATTCTGAATATTTACCAGATTACAATATTTTTATTTTACACTCAGCTTCACTCAGTCTGATTCTTCCTAAAGTGAAGAATCTGAAAAAGATTCTTCACTTTAGGTCACAAGCTTGCAAATTACAACACTAAATGTAGAAGAGAAAGACATCAAATGGGGTCTTCTAATTTGCAAAAAAAAACAAAACAGAGTTAGTTTCCTGCACAAGGTAAAGAAAGTTTTTAATTTAATGTAAAGTCAGAAAAAAAAATCTAAATAATTTCTAAAACAGTCCTAAAAGGTATTTTTTTCTCCCCTATGCCTACAGCTAACTTTGTCCTAACTCTGGCTAAATGGGCCATGGTCAGTCTTTGCACACACAGCTATGCACACAGTCTGGCAGAGCCAGTTTCCATGTCACCCAGAATACTATCAATCATTTCTAATAAAGGCAGCTGAAATGCGGGGAGGGTAACAGGAATCCCCCTGAAACACAGGCCAGCGCTGCCGAGAAAACCCAAACTCCTCTTTCTTCTCCAGCTCCTCTTCCTCCCTGCACCCCTGCCGGACTCACTTTCTATACTTTCAGGATCCTTCATGCATAGGAAACCATTTCCCCCCCATACAAACACTTTGTACTTGTTTGACATATTTGCCACAGATCAAAGCTGTAGACAGTAAGGGAGAGAAACTGTTTATGAAGAGCTGGGAGAGCGTTTTGGTTGGCTTGCTTCTTTGATATTGCTTAATTCAGGGAGGTATTCTCATATATATAAAAATCGCTGGACTATGCAGCCTATTTCTTCCTCAATAAGCTCTAATAAATCAGAAAGCTCTGATTTCTATCTGTCACATAAACAGTATCAAATCAAAGAAAATCTGCTTATGAAACCCAGCTAATAACTGTGAAGGGTAGATGAGTCTAAGTAGAAATATATCCAACTTCACTCAAGGTTTTAGCAAACAAAAACCCTTTCAAAACACCAAATACATAATGTGTTGGATTTAAACATAGAGTTGCCGCAGTTTTCTGTGGCATATATCAAAGAAATTACTACACATAATACATAGTATTACACATAATACATAGTATTATGTGTAGGCAAGGATTGAATGCAAAGTCTAGAAAAGCACTGCCAACAGCTGCAGGGAAATGTTTGCTGTAAATGTGAGCACATGGCATGGAGGAAAAAATGGTTTTATGGTTGCAACAGGATTTTTATGGCACAAAGAGAGTGTGCTAAATGTATATTTTAGCCCTGTCATTTGTTCATATATTTATTGTTGCTGGTCAAACAGCATAGACGTGCCAATATTTCCTTTAACATTACAGTTAAATATGAGTAACACCAGATCACAACAAGTTCACTTAAGGTTGCTTTTCCTATATAACAAGTCCATAACTTTGGTGTCTACATAAGTCTTCTCTGCTCCTTGTATTACATAATGTACACAAGGCTTGTGTCACCAGCACAATTTTATAAAAAATTATACTCTTTCAAAATAACCAAAATATGTTCCTTACAGTTTAAAGTCATGTTAATAAAATGCCAGAGAAAATTGTGGAGTGAGAAGAGATGTCTCTGACTTTCGAGAGCCCCATATGGCTTGATGTTTTAACATGTAATACCCGTTGAGGAGCTTTAACCCTCCCTCCTGCAGTCCTAAGTGGGGATCCAGACTTGATACATTGATACATTGTACTAAAACATGTAAAATAGTACAGTACCTATGGGACTCAGTGAAATTACTAATCTACACCAACTTTGTAGTTAAGAGTGGAAGCAGAAATGCCATTGTTTAATTTGAACTTGAATTTACCTCAATGCTGTAATCATGATTTTTAATCTGTAAGATCTTCCTGTCAGATTCTTGTTTAAACAAATCAAGAAGACTAAGCCAATAAGTCATTCTACTGAACTTTTGAGGTTTGGTAACCTCATACTGTAAATAGGATAAATCATTCTAATGAATCTGGGATTGCTTGGTTCAAACCACAGCAGTACTTTGTGTTGGTCTAAAAAAAAAAAGAAAGAAAGAAAAGGGGGAAAAAAAGAGAAGAAATGCACTAATCTCACAGCTGCAATGTGAAAACATCAAAGGGCACGAATACTTTTGCATGATACTGCATGTTATTAAATCTTTGTTTTGTTTTTACTGAGGACGGTAAGTGAGTGAGATATCTATTGTACCGACTTTTCTCTCCTTGTACATCTAAATAATCCCTTTTTTGTAGACACAAAACCACACCAACATATTCTTCCTAAGCTGTTTAAATCCTGCACAAAATCTCCTGCACTAACTACAGGGTATCGACTATTGAATTTGCTTTAAGCACTCGGTCACGAATGGATAACAGTGTGGTTGAACAATATTACTGAGAGCCACACTTGTGGTCAGCAGGTTTTAGTTGGCTTTCTATAGAAATAAACTTAATCACTCAAAGATTAGACACAAAAAACAAGTGACAAACGGAAACTGAAGTTTTTAACAACTAGCAGACAGTTACGGCTTAGGCCCTCAGGTAAGAGAAGAGATGTGACATGATTTAGCTGTAGCCAAACACACTTTATATGTCAGTGTATGTTTCTACTATTTGTGTTTGCACAGTCCAAACAGTAGACCAGATATCAATGTTGTTTTTCCTTTGTATTTGTCCTTTCCTGTTGTGTGAACACAGAGCTCCTCCGTTCAGGAAACAGACAGATTTGTTGACATTCTGATACACAAGCTGCCTCTTACTGTCATGCACCTCTTACAATGCACTGTAAAAAAAATTTAAAATCCAGCAAACTCTCTTTTAGCCATTAAATTAGTGATAAGGTCACACTAATCTTCAATATCAAAGAAAGCAAAGTCAAAAACACACGGCCCTCTTTCCTGCTTTTCCTCTAAGCCCATTTCTTTTAAATCTAATAAGCATTTTCGTGCCAATCACCCATGGGAGATGGAATATGCACCGACAAAAAGCCAGCTCAAACACCTCTGCTCCTATAAAATTAGAAATTAGATCATATATGTAAACAAAGATGAATGCACAGGGGAATAGCAATGATTTCTACTTGGACCTCCCAACTTAACTTAATAAATGCACAAAGAAATCTGATTTAAAACGCCTTTCAGCTGCCATTTCCCCCCTCCCCAAAACATTGCCATAAAATAAAATGATTTTCACATCCTCTAAGCAAAGTATCTTTGAGTTGCACTGACTCTCTCGTGACCTTACCAAGTGAGTGAGTATTCAAATCTACTTATTACAATATTTGAAGGACATCTATGTGCCACTCGTGCTGAATTATAATCTACACAAGAACCTTCTGTGGTAGTCAGAACTTCTGCACAACAGCTAGAAATGCTAATCATATATCTTTCATCCAGCCATGTATTAGAAATCATCAAAGAATCTTTTAAGTCTTGAGATGTTAAAAAAAATATCTTGGGCACACATTATTTTCCAATCCAAGTTATCCCAAGTAGCTGGAAATTACACTTTCTTTCCAGTACTAAACATTGGACATTTATTAAAACTAAATTTTAATGCAAAAGTACAATTAATAATAAAATAAATTCTGACTAATGAGACATGAATTGCTCAAATTTTTTAGGGAGACAGAAAGTAGACCATAGAGAAAATGCCTTCTAAAATATAATTTACATTTCAAATTTTGTATGTTGTTTTCAAAGAAAAACATTATTTCACATTCCAGGGTTTCCCTTATAAGCCGGCGGGCCACCAGGCTTTAGTTGTGCCCCCACCAGGGTTAGCGTTGTTAATTTATTTTAGTTTTTTTTAATGATTGCCTTTTTAAAAGACTTTATAGTTGGTGTTTAGGTATTAATATTCCAATAATGCATAATTATCAAGTGATATTTTTAAATCTCCTGCCAACTATAAACATGTTTTACTTCAAAAACATTGCGGGAAGCTGGATGACTCCCCTAGCAACCTGAGCACCAGGGTTAGCAAGTTTTCTGGGGGAAACCCTGCATTCTGTTTCCGCTATTATTTCCACATTGCAGAAATATTAATATCAATATTTTTATTTCTACATCACATCCCTCTTATGTTTTGGGGTTGAATGTGTGGGTTGAGTGGGAGTATATCTACATCTGAGCAGAATGAATAAATTGATCCCAGGTTATCATTGCTTTTTATTTTTATCTTTCAGTAAATTATGAAAATAAAGAAATACTTGTGTGATTTATTCAGAGTCCATGTATTCTTAGATTTTCTTTTATCTCTAATGTAAATATATGGGGACAAAGGACAAGCCAGACTGTGAGAAGCAATGGTTTTATTCATTCAGATGAAGCGATGGTGAAGCATCTGAAAGAAAACTATTTTCATATAGTGCGAGTTTATTGAGAAAAAGAGCTGCAGGGCAGAGACAGGAGCCTTCAGTGAATGTATGTGTCAGAGTGATGTATATAAGTCCAGATTTGTTCCTACTTCGCATGAAATAAGAGATGAAAGTGAATGATCTTCCTTGCTGCTTTCTGCCTTTTAATAAGCCTTTTGACTGACACGTGTGCACGCTTCAAGACCGTGTCCTAGATTTCTAATGCAGGTAAGGGGCTCCATTATATTTTCCGACCTTTGAAATAAGAGTGAAGACTTATAAACCCATCTGGATCAGTAGACTGATGGATAGAGGGTCTGTTTAATGCAAGCCCCAGGCTGTACATCATATACAAACACCAGTAAAAAGGAGTCCAGCTAATCCTCTACACTGGTGAAAAAAAAAATCTTTTAAGCTTATCAGAAATTACATATTTACATATAATCACTTCAGCCAGCAGACTGTATCAAGTTTTCTAAATGTTTGCGCAAAAGTCAAATATAATTAGTCTAAAACGTCTATCTCTCAAATATTGAGTTTTTTCCTGTGCCATTGTGCATTATGTTCATACATTACATTCACTTGACTACTATGGGTGTACATGTAATGTCTGCAACTTGGATTTCTGGATTGTGTTAGTATGCAGGTGGTGTTGCTTGGGTCTGTTTTTCTTTTGTATGTACATGATTTTCCTTGAACTGAGCTAATCCCTTTTGTAGGTGCTATGCTTGCAGCTCAGCATGGTTTCTCCTAGTGCCTGAATCAAAACGGAAGATGTAGACAAACTCAGAACTACACTAGACATGCCAAGGACAGGCAGACAATATGAGCTCTATATTTATTTAATCTTTCTGATATACAGATGAAACATAAAGCAGAAACTAAAATCCCACCACATAAAAAGGCCCGTTCGCTCAAGATTGAGTTCACTTTATAGCCCTCTTATTGAAAACCAGACAGTTTCACCCTTGTTTGCCAACATAATTTTTACTAATCGGTTTAAAAATGAGTTCAATACGTTTTAGATGCATAAATATATCATACATTTAAATCAATGGAATAGATAAAGTGAGAATGTAGTAGTCACAAATCAAGAAATACTTACAGGTATGTAGTTTTATTTTACAGACTTGCCCATTGTACCTAAATGCCCATAAGACTGGAGGAATATCCAAATTATACAAAAATGTTTCAAACCTGTCTGGTTCGTCTTACTACCGATGACCTCAAAATATCCAGGCAGGATGATTGAGAAGTGAAATTAGAGAACAACGGGAGACATCGTAACATTAACTCGCAGTTCCTTAATATGCGCAACAAGCGGACTTCTGCAATTCAAAATAAACAAAACAGAAACGTCACAAAATATTCCCTTCAGTTGACCCTTCATGTGACAAGTGTGGACTTGTTCAAGGGAGTCATATGTTCTGGAATTGCCCAAAGGTTTTAATTTATTGGAAAGATATTACTGAACTTTCAAATATACAAAAAAACTGGGTGAATGTTCATGTAATTGGGTGGCTGTGAATTGGTAATGTTAATGGTACCATTGGCATCACTCATTGTACTATAATGTACAATGAGTGGACTTGTACATTACAGTTGCCCAATTTACTGACATATTTGACATATGAAAATAGATGGTGTAACTGGATATACGCCATTTACAACGTCTGCTGTATGTTAAGTTAAAAAATGTTTATTACCGTAAGACATCAAGTCAGACACACGACCATGAATGTATTTAAATAAGCCTTCTCAAATGTGCTGTATTCTAGTAGTACATCATTAAAAAAAGTAAAAAAAGAAAAATCTGGCAAAATCTAAGGAGGAGAAGTACGTAGTCTGGAGTCTGGTTCACCCTTGGGAATTATTTCCATATGCCTGAGGGTTCCACAATCATCTGTAAAAAAAAAAAGTTATATGCAAGTGTAAAAACGGTGGTAATGACCAGTCATCACGCTGTTCAGGAAGGAGAGGATTCTGTTCCAGCAAGATGAGTTTTCTTTGTGTGAAATGTACAGAACAAACCAAGAAGATGCTGGATGAAGCTGGTAAGAGTGTGTCATTATCCGCAAGAAAACGACTCCTCTACTTACACTCAGAGGAAATGGCCATTACTACAAAAGAAACCTAAAAAGGACAGACTACAATTTAGAAATAAGCTAAAGGATAAAGGCCCTCATTTTTTCAGACATGTTCTCTGGTCTGATGAAATTATAACTGAAGTGGTTGACCATAATGACTAAAGGGGGAAGCTTGAAAGTTTGAGAATCTCCTCACAATGATGAAGCACAGCAGTGGCAGCTTCATGCTGAGTGGGTGTTTTGCTAAAAGAGGAACTGGTGCATTTTACCAAAGAGATGGTAAAATGCAGTTCATTATGTGGAAATATTGAAGCAACATCTAAAGACATCAGCTAGGAAGGTTAAAATGTGGATAAATTATTAATACAACTTTTTGCGGTGGTTTGGACTTTAACAAGTTAATTTTGCTGAATTAATTACATAGATTTCAACATATATATTTTTTTTAAATCACAATTTATTGCATTTTTAATTTTATTTTTTACATGCAAAAGTCCTGAGTGGGAACCTTTTTTTATCCGTTTCTGGTTCACCTTCAGATAATGATCCGATAAGATTACAAAATAAACATATCTGTTGTTGAGCTAATATCCAAGAGTATTTAATACTTTATCAGTAAAAAGTATTTTTTGTAGGCGAAATAAGGGGTTTATTTTGTCTACATATGGTTTTCTTTAAAATGCATTTAATTTTTATTAAACAATTGCAGACCCTGCAATTAACTTGATTAAAATTTTTAATTGAGTCCCACCACTAAATAAAAATACTGCAAGACATTTAAATCATGCATAGCATCTCTGCATTAGTTGTTAAAAAAAAAATTTTTAATTTTTTATTTTTCAAAACAAATGACCCCAGGATTAATTATGGAGACATGCTTAAAATGCAAATCATTATAATGAGAGAGAAGAATACACAAAATAAGGTCAGTAGGAGCACAGATAGCCCTTCTCTCACACACAGAGTCTGGTGGGTTTCCCCTGAATTGATGTTGCTGTATGCCTCTAATGAGTGGAGGGAATACACAAGATCTCACTGCTCCGAGCTACTCGCTTGGTCATGTGTGTGCACAAATAAAAAAAATGTGTTATTTTTGGGAGAAGTCTGACTCTGCTCACATCTATACATTTGCAGGAGCACATGAATTTGTATGAAGTCATGTGTAAAATTGCCAAATAATTTGAACAAAGGTTTAGCAATAACAGCCGAAAGGCTTTCAGAGTTGTTTTATGGCAGATTTTTGTTGCAACCCTTACTTCTCTCCTGAACTGCTTCAATCTTTTTCTTGTGTTTTTTTTTTTGTTTCATAGAGATTGATCTTTCATATGTAGCCTGAAGTCATCAGAGGGATTAGGAGAGAGGAATGAAGCATCTGAGTTGTCACATGTAAGTATCAGATGATGCGTTTCCCAGTAGATCCATTAGGTCATTTTTCTGGCAGTGATATAACACAATACGTTTGTGTTACCATCAGATTTCTGGGTCACGGCGAACTTTGTCAATAAATACTTTTTATTGAAGCAAAAAAAAAAAGTTAAGCAGTATATCTTGGAAAGAAACATTGTTTTAACAACAAAGGAAAAAATGCTAAAGCACAAATGTTCTCATGTGCTATACAAATAAACTTTATTGACTGATTGATTGATTGCTTGACATGGTCTCGAAGTCAAATAAAATTTCAAATTATTCCGGCATAATAATTTTAAAGAGTGTTCTTCAGTTTTTCTCATTCATCTTCAAGTCAGCCAAAAAGCACCTTGTCTTTTGGGTGATTCTCTGCACAGAGGTTTACCAAAAAACTTTCACAAGTTGCTTCCAAACCACCAAAACTATTGGCCATCAGAAAAGTTTGTTCAACTAGCTTTTCTAAGGACTGTCTATAAAAGTTAGGGGCTGGTTTTGATGAACAGAAGCTTTGCGATCAGACTGACGAAGGAAACCTCAGTTTTTGGATTTCGATCAGGAATATGTTAATGACGATGCCTATTATCATACCAGGTTATAAGGTTGTGAAATGCTTGTGGGCTGATTCTTATAATCCTATCCACGTAAAATAAAGTTCCTAGCAACCTTGTCCCTCTCATCTGCCCTACATTCTGTTTAGTAGATAAGTGTTAGTGCTTGAAATAGTGTTTACTGATGCTGGTCGTAATGATAATGGAGGTCACCAGCATGAGTTGCCCTGATTGCTCCTGCCTCTTCCTTTGCCCTCTGAACGCAGTTATTCTGCCAATAAATGGCATAAACCTGGAAGACAACCAAACATGGGCACCTATTTTATCACCAGGCAGCTTGATCATAAACCTCTTTTCTGTAAACCAGATCAGACACACCAAGACACTTCCACAGACACCTTCACCCTCTCCTTTCTCTCAGGAGACTAATATTCGCACTGGGGGAGTGTAGATGTGTATTTCGGTGAGAGTGTAAGTGTGTGTGTGTTCTAGACGAAGGTGCTCATAAAACGTCTGGATGGAGAGCCTTGTAAAAACTGGTCCAATCACCTGTCGACCATAACACAGACAGAAAGGTGCAGGACAAAGGATGAGGTCTTCAACTCAATACTTACCAAAATGCTCCTTTGATTCCAATTCTCCCTTCATAATGGCCTCTTCCCCTTTATTCTTCATCTGCATTTTTGTTGTTTGTTTGGTTTTTTTTTTTTGCTTAACTGTGCAAAAATGAATCCCTTTATCCAGAAGAAATGCTGTTATACAATTTCTTTTCAAGGACACACAGGATTTGCAAGTTACTTTGTGTAAAACCTGTAAACTGCATCACCCCTGCAATTCTGAGAAAAAGCAACAATTTCATCAATTTTGTGTATATTTAGATGCACAGTTTCTGATTATTAAATTACATCAGACAAATAAAGGGAAAATGCAATTTTTAATTATCAGGGAAAAGGGCTTTTCAAATCAACCCAGGCATAATGTACATCAAAAAGGAGTTGCAGTCTTATTGCATTGGCAGGACAAACTGCCCTTGAGTGTCTGTGATTACTGGCAGTGAGTGTTTTATGTTGCTGTGTTGGATTTTGGCCTTTTGAATTGTTTTTGCACGTTTCAGGTCTTGGCCAGTTTCAGGATTTAATTAATTTAAGCCTTTGACTACATCATTATAACACCTTCCTTTGGTCTTTCTACTTTCTTAGTCGTTATGAAAGGGAATTGCTAGTGTGCTGTGGATCACTGTACTGCTTCTAAACCCAGAACCATTTCAGCTTTATGTCATAAACTGATGCTGCAGTTCAAGGATTTTCTGATAGAGAGCAGAATTCTTCATTTCATCAATCCTATCAAGTTTTCCAAGTCCTGAAGCAGCACAACAGCCCTAAACCATCACACTACCACCACCATGTATCTCTGTTGTTTTGCAGACATGATAGTGAAAGATGTAATACATATCTAGTCCATTAGCACCATAATAGGTACAGATAAAAGTAAAGAAAATTATTCATTAATGAGGCAATCAAAACAAGACAAGGCAAGAATGGATGACCTTTTTTCAGGTTTTTCTTGGCAACGAAAGAAGTGGAAGTGTTTTTAGAGGGAAAGGAATGTCTGCACCTGAGTAAGATAATTTCTGATTAATCTATTGCATGGGATGAGTATGTGACATTGAGCAAGACACCACCTGGTACTTGTTCCTGCTCAACCATGTTGACAAGTTCAAACAAAAACTTCTCAGTTAGACATCATGGATCTTTCCGAATACATCCCAATCTTTTAATAAGTATTTATTTTGCATCTCTAAATCCGGCTCACGTGAAAACTACAACTTAAGAATGTGCCTGGTACTTTATGCGTCGGTGAAAGACAAATGCATTTGAAATCGAGTCAAATTTGCCTTGAAATGATAAAGTGTCAAATATAATAATGTGTAATTTTGATTGCAAAAGACAGAGTCGAACTATTTTATATTTGATTTATTTATGTTTTAAGAACAGTCTCTTGTGGTTCCACCTCTGCCAACACAAGCTTGAGCAATCTGTGCATTGCATAAGGAACTGTCAGTGAATTTTGTAATTCCCCAAAAGGCAGAGAGGGAAGAAAAGCTAGAAAGTTGTTTGAAATGAAAATGACCCTCCATCTAAGAACAAACCTAGACGGGGAGGTTTGGGTCCTTTCCATAAGCGATTTTAGGATTTGACCTTTAGTGTGCTCGGCTCTTATTACGCAGCCGTCAGTGGCCCTAAGCCAGAACAATGGTTACACTGTGCCTAGTCCAGTTTTTAGCCCTTCCAGAATAAGATGACATTTTTGTCATAAGTATTCATGATAATGAATCTACAATCCACATGTATTAAATGTAACACCTCGGCTTCGCCAGCATGTATCTTACAGATCAAGATGCCTCGACTCCTGAGCTGCACTCATTCCACCTGTCTTTGTGTCGTCATGCTGCTCACGTCTTTGTGGAAATGCTCAAAGGAGCCGCAAGCGAGGGAACAAATTGATGGACAGTTTCAGCCAACCAACGTGCCAATTGTCACTTGGCATTTGAGTCAAGGTTGGCTGGGTTTACTCACAACTGTCTGTGGTCAAAAGTTTAAGAACCCTGAATGGTAAAAACCGCGAAATGAATTAAATGTGTCCCTCTGTTGTTCACGATCCAATTGTATTAGCTTGGAATCGTGTGTTTGGGCTACAAATTAATTATTAAACCTCCAGAGTGTGTAAAATTACAGAAGCATTTGCATGCTTAATTGGAAATGTTCATGTATGTCGCTCTGCTGTTGGAGAACCTTCATGCGTATTAAGAAATTAATTACAAACTACTTCTTGCTCATGCTGAAAGGCAAACTGGAAGACAGACAAAAGCAAACTCTGCCTTCTCTAGCATGTGGGTTACACATTTCAACGAGGCTTTGGTGCCAAAACCTGACACAGGTTTTAGCTAAAGAACGCTCAGATAAACAACATGTGTCTGCCTCACATTGTTTATCCCAACTGATTTCATATGGGGGTGTGAGTTAGCCACACACCCTACTGTAATGCCAGCACACAGCTCCGCAGCAGGCAAACATCTTTCTCTGCCAGTCAGAGGGAAGAAAAATACAGTCTCACACACACACAAAGCAAGCAGGGGGAGAGGGAAGACAAAGGAAGAGAGGGAGGGCTAGGGTGTGGAGGAAACATCATGGGGGAACGAAGGGGGAAATGAGCGGGAAAGCAGGGATGGAGAAAGCAAGACTGAATAGCGAGAGCCAAGGGAGGTGAAAACAGAAAGAAAGAAGGAAGGAGAGAAAGAAGGGTTGGAAAGCTCATGCAGTCATTTGATCGAGAGGAAACAAAGTAAGGGGAGATGAAAAAAAATAAAGTAATAAAAAGGAGAGCAGAAGGATTAGACAGCGAGACGAAAAACAAGTTCACTTGAATGAAAAGAGGAGCAGCTGGGGGTTTTCACGTTGCTTCAGAGAAAACCTGATCCCACATTTACATAATAATCTACAGCAGTTTTCTTTAGCTGTACATGAATCAACAAATGGACATTATGGTCAAAGAAGATAACCAGTGGCAAAAAAACAATAATAATGAAAAAAAGTTTTAGATGATGCAAATACAACAGAAATCTGCAGAGGAACTCACTTCTGATCGGAACCGTTTGATTCTTAGTTTGATCTGCTGGTCAGAGACTCGGAAAGTTGTTTTTTTCATGCATCGTACCAAAGAGGTCAGGCTAACCACAACACTTCTGTGTGGACGGGGTTTTGTAGAAAGAAGACTTAAAGTTATTTTTGGGCATTGCTACTGGCTAGACTTTGATGAGTGCTGGGGATTTCATCATTAAACAGTTCTAGTCATCGTGCTGCTGGCTGGATGATAACCTGTAAATATGTTGGTGGTTAATGGGAAACCGTGAGAAAGAGCACAATTTACAGCAGATAACAGGATGGCTTAAAGAAGCATGTCAAAGTTGCTTAGCATTAGCCTATTGAGGTTTAAATCCCCGTCCGTTAGGTAACACGCTACATTTAGAAATTTTGGCAGACTTTTGAAAAGCTCAAAGATAAATTTAACTAAAATGTCTTCCAACCCTGGTCCTCAAGGCACACTGGCCTCGCTGTCTTAGATGATTCCCTGTTTCAGCACACCGAAATTAAAATGATGAAGATCAACAGACTTTGCTGAACTGCAATCAACAGGTCGGTTAAAGTGGGGAAATGTCTAAAACATGGAGGGTAGTGTGCCTTGATGAGCAGGGTTGGGAAACACTGAGCTAAAGTGCTAATTGCATCAACAGCTAATTCTCTTTTCCTTCATTTTGATGTTGTTTCTGCTACCACTTTCATTAATTAATGATCATTCATTGCAGGATGGCTAAAATAAAATTCTGTTATTTGTAGTTCTTAAAGAAGAAGCTCAGAGCTTTGCAAAACCTGCAATTGAAATCTCAGATAGGCATAAGGCATGACTTTTAAAGGCGTTAAGGTATGTGTTGGTGAAGTTATGCTAATACAAACTACAACCGCCCAACAGTCTAACAAAGAGACGCCGAAGGAAGCAATCGTGTTTACACAGGAGTCGGTGGGAGGTCATGAATTATGCATGCCATATGGAGGACTGTGGCTATGCACCATATGTATGTGTGCATGTTAGCAGTCCCAAACTCAAGGAAATGCTTTGTGTGTCCATCTTAGGGGATCACTGTGCCCCCCACCCTCTTCCCTCCTATCCCACTTCAACCCCACCCAACCCAGGCTGTAAGTCTCAAATAGCTGTAAGAGAGAAAATAAAAGACGGAGCCTTAAGAGAGATACAAAGGGAAAGAGATAGAGAGAAGCTGCTGGTAAACACTTCCATTTTCAGCTCGTGGTGAGGTAATGCTGCCAAAGATACCACAATCGACTCACAAGTACACACTCAGGCACAAAAACACCAAGTTCTGCAGCTCCGCAGCCCTCGTGTTTGGCACAAGATCGTAGCCCCACCCCAACCCCTAAAGTGACTGCATACAGAGAGAGAGAGGGAAAAAGAGGCGAGGGAGAGAGAAAGAGAGAGAGAGAGGGAAAGAGAGTCCAGCTCACATGGGAGGGAAGTTGAGATTGTGGAACCAGAATAAAAACAATAACACCCTCGTCCGCAGATGCTTTGCAGCTCATGTGACCAAAGCCACCGATTGTTTACGGCAGGGACGAGAGTGAAGCTGGGGTGGGGAGAGCCGGAGGTGATGGAGTTTATAATCAGGACAAACTGCTGCTCCTTTGTGGATATCACCAGCTCCCCCCTTGACAGTGCAGGCACAGTGAGCGTCGGAGGGAACAACAGGAGATGGTCTGAACAACCACTCCATTTAGGGCCACAAGGGGGGCAATACTGCCAGCTGTTATCTGAATTCCACTAAATGTCGCCCCTCTTACCACCACATACACACAGAGATTCATAGTCAACCGCAGAGCTAGAAATACTACTGGCTGTTTACCTACTGACATGCTGTTATGCAATGCAACAAGAGGCGTCCTAAAATAGTAAATATGAGGTAAAACTAAGCTTTGCTTTAATGGCTTGTGTGTACATCAATGATGTTGTTCTTGTCTGCAGAAATCTGTAGACTGCAGCTAACTCGCAGGTGAGACTAGCGGTAAATTTCTTTGAAGAACAAAGGAGGGGGAATGACAAAGACAAAGCGAGATGGAGTAAAAGAAAAAAGTGAAAGAGAATATTGCTTAAAACCTCAACAAAAGACACGTGCAACGATAAAAGCATGCTTTTTCGAAAGTTGGTTATTTCGTGCAATTAGGTAGCAGAGCTCTTTAATTTAAATCCTTGGAACACAGGGGCAAGACAGGTACTAGGTTTACTCGCATCTAGGTATACCAATTTTTTCACACCACTAACCTACAATTTCTGGCCCATTTAAAAAGATGCCAAGGAAGGTACTGGAGTAACTTGAGTTTTTCCTAGATGTATGTACAATAGAGGAACTCAGTGCTGCCCCTTCCTCACTTGTTGCTTCCCACTCTTGCTTACAATTATTTAACTATTTTTTGGTAATGACAGCCTTGGTTTGAAAATATCCATGGGTGCACCCATTTAACTGATTGTTAACAAGTCATCCAGTCCAGTAGCAGCAACTTCCTAAAGTTAAATCAAAGTATTAGAATAAGGTGCAAATGGGAATTAAATCACTTTTGTAGTTGATGATAGACTGGGTGTTGTGTGTACTTCAGAAACTGCTCATCTATTGGGATTTTGACACTACCAAGTCTTTGGTTTGCAGAGAACGGGACAATATCCAGTAAGCAGCAGTTACATGGTGATGTCTGTGATCACAGGGGAATAGGTAGATTGGTTTGAGATTATGGAAAGGCAACAGCTGCTTAAATAACCACTTGACAAGGAGATGCTGTACTCAATTTCTGAATGCTGTTCAGCCTAGAAGCTGCTGGTCTACAACAGCAAATGTCTACAGTGCCACTCTGAGCTAAGCACTAGAATCTAAAGCTATGAGCCACACAGGTTTATTACAGCATCAAATTGGAAAGATATTGCCTGGACTGATGAGTCCCCATTTTAGGTGCAAAAATTCAGATTAGGGTTAGTGCTGGTGGTAGAGATGCAAGAGAGAGAGAGAGAGGACACACTTAAGGAATCTAGTATCTATTTAAGCTTCAGTAAATGCCACACCCCACTTAAGAGTTTTGACAGACCATGTTTATTCTTTATACCCATAGTGGCTACTGTTGCAGCAGAATAATGCTCCAACATCACAAAGCTTCAATCAACTAAAACAAGCTTTCCAAAGCTGACGATGGATTCAGTGTCCCCAGAGGTTTTCAGTCACCAGATGTCAATTCAACAGAGCAACTTTGGGATGTGATGGAATGGGATGTTTGCATCATGATATTGCAGCTTATCAATCAGCAGAAGTTGGTATGTTATTGTGCTAATATGGTTGATCAAATTCTCTTTGCTGAATCTATGCTACGACAAATTGAAACGGTCCCAAAGCTAAATGGATGTCCAAACTGGTGCTAGCAAGATTTTTTTTTTTAATTTGGAGCAATAACTGGGGCTATTCTGTAATAAGTAGAAGAAATTTTAATTTTAAAACTTTAGATCTCGTTTTATATTTTGTGCCATTACTGTGATATTTTAACCATGATATTTTCACTCATACTGGCTCCTGCCTAATTGCAACTATGGTGATCTTTTAATGAAAGTACAAAGAAAAACTAACAAAGTTATGGAGGGAGTGCTGGCATATGGACCCAAACTTCTGGGATGAACAGATGAATCAAATTATCTAAATGGAATTAGAGCCAATACAACTAATGTAATCTGATAACCTTTCCAGGCAAAGGTCTACTTTCAGAAAACATATCATAAGCAAAAGCTCTCATCTCTGTTTCTCCACATCAGTGAAGCGAAACCCAGCAGATGATGGATTCGTTTGGCTGTTCTTTTTCATTTACAATTCTGGTCTGTTGCCTGCCTATAGCCTTTGGACCTTCTTGGGAACACCAAAGATATTATTGGATTAAGAAGTAAAAGGATGTTTCACTGTTGTCCTCTTTGGAAACAATTTATGTAGATCTCTTTAAACACTTTAAATGTCAAGACAAACCAACTTTGTGAACTGTAGCTATGTCTCCTAATAGCAGATGTTCTTTTTTTTATGTCAAAAACATTTCAGGAACAGGTTGCCAATATGTGCATTCTTTTTGGTCGCAAGAATGTGTGCCACACAGTGAAATTAAAGGATTCAGGGTTGCCATGTTTGCAAAAACAGATCCTTTTTGGAGGGTGGAATTGCATGCACGAGTGCTAAACGCATTATAGCTTCTCCCACGGTGTAAGTATCGCTCCCACATCTGTTAGGCCAGAAGGTGCTTTCATACCACATATGGAAATTAAATCGGTAGACATCATTGATGTGATTCATCGTGGAAGTTAAAATTACATAAAAGTAGATGGCTAATGCTTTTAGTTTGCTAAACATCTCAAGATGTTTTTTTCTCAACTTAAACTAGTTTAAGAATATGTGATTTTTATTTATTTTTAAAAATCTGACGCATAATTCAGTAAGGCTTTATTTGTGCAGCTTTTTTTTTTATAAACTGTGCTTCACAATGTTCGTCATGTTCAATCATCCCCAATAATTTGTTATAAATCTAGCCCTTCTGTAGGGCTAGATTTATTAATTGGTTACATTTGAGAAGAATGTCACACCTCAGGTTTCAGACCTCAGTCTGTGTTTTTACAAGCATGCATACCATTTACTGCCATTTTATTTTAAACAAGATAGACAAAATGTAAGCCTGAAAGACCACTTAGGAGTACTCCAGCAATAATTAATGTTGTCTGCTGATTTAATTCCCCACCTTAGAGCAGCATCGTACTTTATTATAAAACAGAAATCCATTGAAGGATGCCGCTCCATCTCTTCATTAGTGTTTCTGTTTAGTCACAACGTGAGACACTTGACACTGCCATCAATCGGTACCACCTTGTACACGCCATAGACAACCATACTGCACACCCATCAATGAAATCAATTACTTTCCTCCTCATGCAGAACTCTGGGGCATCAGTCCATTAAAGCAGGGTACTATAGATTAGTCCAATGTAACAGAAAACCAACTGACCCAACTCTCACAAAAAACACAGGCTCATGCATTTTTGATAAGTGTGAAAAAGCTGAACTTTAAAGACTAAAAATAATACTGTCAGGTTGATTTGCATATTTATGCATTTGACTATGACAATTTCTTTGGTTAATCTGCATATTTTTTTTCTTACAACATTAAGATTTTTGTTTACAGCTTTAAACTGAATGATGGGTATTTTGAATGGCACCAGTTTCCCTTTACTATTCAGAGATATGCAGAAACATTTACCAGGGTGAGGGATTGGGTGATTTTAAGTACCGTATTTTCCGCACTATAAGGTACACCGGATTATAAGGCGCACATTCAACAAATGGCCTCTTTTAAAACTTTTTTCATATATAAGGCGCACCGCATTATAAGGCGCATAAACGCTTCATTCATTATTACACACCCACATTTGTAAAGAAGTGGTCCAGAGTACTTTATATAGTAGCTGCCCCAGTAGTTGTTTCACTCAGGGTGTTGTGATATTGTGCTCAACTGCTTTCTGGGTAACACAGACCAACCGACACGCTGCCGCCTCAGTCTCTGTCTCTCCCCCGCCCTCTCGCCCTTAAATGTATTATCAAACTTTATTAATAAACCAGCATTCTGACAACTATCCCAGCATGCACCGCGCACTTCTTCTTCTACGAGGGAAAATGAAGTTGGCAGCTGCTTACCGTAGCTGCTAGACCTGTTGTGGCTCAAAATTGGTCCATATATAAGGCGCACCTGATTATAAGGCGCACTGTCAGCTTTTGAGGAAATTTAGGGTTTTTAGGTGCGCCTTATAGTGCGGAAAATACAGTACATCCCCCATATTGCTGATCAATCAATCAATAAACAAAAATAATCAGTAGACATGCCGTACCTAACCATCCATATAGTCTAATTTATCTCTCATAAAACATGTTGATTAAGGAAATGTTGGAAGTCTCTCAGTTGAGGTGCGACTCTACTAATGCTTCAGATAATAGACACATTGACTGTATTTTACAGTTCTAAATAATAACCACAACACACCTATTATTTGCTGTGAAACAATAAAGTTGAAATTTAAAATGTGAACTTTATTCTATCTATCATTTTCATATTTACTTTGAAGCAATACTGTAATTTCTGTCTAGCGTTAAAGTATTTTTGAATTTCAACATGAATGGCAGGAAATCAAAGTTGTTTCCTTTAAAAATTGCACACAGTAGCTGTAAAGTGATGATAAATTTGAATGGATCTGGAAAACAAAAATTTCTTTGTTAAAATTTGAATTTATTCAAATGTTGACAGGTCTGGGCATCACAAAATCTAAGATTGTTACATCTCTAATTTAGATTAAAGAAAATGAAATTAGGAAGAGAAAATATCCATAATCCATTACTTGCATATGCTAAGGTTCACGGCTTTGGAAAAAGATCACGGTGACATTGGCCACTGATCTGTGGCTTAACCTCTCTGATTTACTTTAATGGATAATGAGGCTCTTTAATTAATTAAGTGCCATTTGCATATAGATTTAAACTCAGTCTACCAATAGCATAATTGCTGGTTCAACTCTTGGGGAGCCTGGACAAGGAGGCGAGGATCAGCACCATGTTGAACAACGAGAGCTTTGTCTTTGATGAATCAGTGCGTCAGAAATCAAACGTTAATTTAATAGAAGGAAGGGAGATATCAATCTGTGCAAATTTCCTCTTGTATTTCAAAATTCAGATTCACTTACTTTTCCTCCTCATCACTTTTTGACTGAACCAACAGGTTGAGATGAAACGGCAGGAGTAAAAAAACTCAGAGCTGAGTTATTTTGATCAGTTTTTAGTTTGAAAAAGACTTTATAAGAACTCACAGCACCTTAAAATTGGCCAGATTACAGGACGAGATGGCAAGCTTGTATCCCCTCATTTTTTTTAAAGAGGGGAGGAGCACTTGGTAAACGGTTTAGGATCTTATGGATTAACAATTTCACTCAAAGCACATCGAAAAAGAAAAAGGTATGAGGCATTGTGTTGTGCAGTTTAGCAAAGTCACAATGGCAGTTATTACCAATCTAATTAAAGATTCAGATGTCATGCGAGATTTTTTAAATCACACAAGTCAGAGACTGGATCCCAAGTGGTCACCATGGCTGTTACAGGGTAATCCAAACTAAGTAGGAATCCATCTGACCCACCTTTCATTTTCTTTACAAGCTCTTTAGTCACAGCTGTTCATAGTTTAAAGTTTTCCTTGCAACTTTCAAAACAAAAATGTATTTAAAAAGATTAGTTACACCTAAGATTTAAGATAAAAAAAATTGCGCAGTCTTCATGCCACAATATATTTTCATGTTTCTCAAACAATTTTTGTTGTTTGCTTGAATTTAAGAAAACATTACAATGAAAGGTCCTCAGAAAACACTGCCTCCTGAAGTCACGATGACAAATTACATAACATTTGGAATTTAGGAAGCCATTATGGCTCCAAAGTAGGAACGCTCCATTACACAGGTTGAGCAATGCTTATTTCACAGCATATAACCTCAAGCACTATTTTTACAAAGTGAAAAAAAACATCTACATTTTCTCCAACGAGAGAAGGCTGAAATTAGCGACACAGAGAATCAGTGGGAAACAGAGAGATCACAGGAGATGTCATCTCAGATGGTAATCTCATGGTTTCTCAAATCTACTTGCATCCAAACCAGAAAGACTGTTTCCTTTGGCAACCGCTGAGACGCTCTCTCACTCTGTCCTTCACTTACGCCGTTACTCACTCACTCTCTCCAGAGAATCAACTCTGCTCTCTTCTTCCACACAGACCTATTTACTCCTCCTTTCGTTTATTTCGAAACTCAGACCGCAAACGCCAACAGGGAGTTATAGAAGCGGTCCAAAAGCTAGGAAATGGCCACAGAGACGAGCAAAACCACGAGCAAAACGAAAAACAAGCGGATTACTGGACAAGCCACTTTATCAAAAGATAAACAATAATTTGAAAGTCCCTCTGGGCTCCTGTTTTGTGATTGGCGTTCCTCCATGTCTGAGTTGGCTGCTGCACTGTACTCGGAGAGCGAAGCACATGGTTGGCTCGGCCCACTGAACTGGCTGATCTGAAAACACACTGATGAACAATAAAAACGAAGCTAACAAATTGTTTTGCAGCGGCATCAAATCTGGGTTTAAAGTCAAACTCCCGCCCAGTCCCACCAGTCTTTGTGTTTTTCACTTACGGTTATGAGAAAACCGTACTTTGAGACAAGTGGGACTATTTGACAAAAAAAATAAATAACAAAGAGGCCAAGGAACGGAGCCAAATGCGAGTAACTCAAGTTCATAATAGAAAGGGAGGCCTGGCTGCTGAGTCTGGGGATCTGGACCCTTAGAGCAGTTGTTTTGGTGTTTTGCAGTAATAAGCAAAGCATGCTCCTGATTTCCCCTTAACCAGTGCTGCAGTTCACTTCCCCTCACAGCAATTTGGCTCCAGAATGTTATTTATCAAAAGGCGAGCCATTCATTTCTACCAGTCTACCTCAACCAGCTCTTGCTAAATTGTTTCCTGCAAGGAAAAAGCACTCACACACTCGTTTTTAGAGCAGGCCTATAGCAGCTGGCTCAGAGCACAAACCAAAACTGTAGACAAACATCTTTAATAGAGACACAACCGCTCAAAATTAAACTGTGTTAAGTTATAACCTGTTGAAGCATTTTAAAAAAAAATGTTCTGGGGACCAGAATGAGTTTTCTGATACCCTTGATCCTTCTTCAGATTACATCATGGTATATGCATTACTGCCTGGTGGATAAACGTGTGATTTGGGAGGCTTTAAGGGTTTGTCCTTGTCATAATTGCAGCTTTTCATAACTTTGTGGTCAGGAGAAACTCCTGCTTCCCTCCAGCATCAGGGCAGAAATGAAAATCTGTCACAGGTGTGCGCGGAGGATGAGGGCCATGGATCTTAATCTTGAGGTAATAATACCGCAGTGTGCTGAAGAGGTCACTTTATGGACATCAATGAAAAAAAGCTCAGGTCGCAGTTGCCTCATGTTACCAAACATGAGGCAACAATGAACTTTTTCAGTGTTCTTCAGTGTGCAGGCATATTTCAGGTATTGGGCTGGAATGTATTTTAACTTAAGTCTGATTTTGTAGTGCCTTTGAATATGTTGATGAACTTTGAGTATCTGGTTTTTAAGGCTCCAAGAAACACAAAGAAACAGGTTAAAGGGGTGGTATTATGTATATTCCTGGCACAATGTCATTAGAGTATAATTAACTTAATTAAATTACCTTTAATTGCAATAAAAATACTGTACACACACAGATATATATATATATATATATATATATACAGTCTATATATTAAAGATAACTTTAAAAAAATTGACTTTGCAATTTGATGCCTTGAAACTATTCTCCATCTCTTTAAGAAACTCCTGCTCTTTCCAATGCTCCGCCTTCAGCATGTCATCACAACAATGCCTCTGATTTTGGCATTTTCAACTATTCTTACAAGTGTTGTGCTGAGACGTAGCTGGTGTGATGAGCTCTCCAAGGAGAAGCTTTATTGAAATAGACACTGCTTTCTGAGAGCCTGGGTTTAGGTGTCCCTGAATGGTTGCCAAGGGAGATGTAAGGATTTCTTAAAACATGCATGAAAGAATCAAAGCAACACTCCAGGTGTGTTTTTGATGAGGGGATAATACTATAACATAATGTAAAGCTCAAAAATGTTGATTCTACAAAATACTCCCACCCCCTTTTAGCCTACAGAGTAGAAATTTGATGTCTGTAAACAGGGGGAAAAAAAGGATGTTTCTGAACCTACATTTTTAATCCTAAAGCATGTTGGAGTTTCATATCTCCTTCTGTAATGATAATCAAATAACTGCTAAATAGCAACATCTATTTTTACGAGAAGAATGGGCACTTAGTTTTGAATCTTTGCCACACAAATAAGTTGCGACTTCTCTCCACATTTATAACGAGAATAGCTGTTGGTGTGGACTGATTGTGCCATAAGCCACGCTGAAATGCGTTTTTGTTGTTGGTCTCATTTTAATGACCAATATTAGGACTGTTCATAAAGTGCTTGTCTCTGGGAGGATGAAAATGGCTTTTACTTGTTGAAGCTGTGAAATAATCAATACGCCATCTTATTTTGACTATGTGAGTAATAATAATATCACAGCCAATATGCAACAAGGGAATCATGGCTGGACAGGTGCACAAGTTCTGTCCAATCCATACAGGAGATTAAATTTAAAACCAGACCTATCCTCTAAATGGACTGCAAGGCAGGGCAAAAAAATCAATAAGCAAATATCAAATCTGGACCTCGGAAAGTAGTGATGAAGCTGCAGATGTTCCTGTTGTTTTCAGGAAGTTGTGATCAATCATATTCCTCCAACACCAAGTAACCAGAAGGGATGTTCAATAACGATAGTGAGCATTTAGATTGCAGAAGAGGGATTAGATTTTCCATTTAATAGAGAAGGAGTGTTGCTTCCTCGTATGATGTTAACAGCCATCAATGTTTCAACAAATTAGCTTTGCTTGCAGACCCTATAGACAACCTAACAGATTCTATGTGCAGAAACGCAGTGAGTGAATGAATTAATGCAACATCACATCCTAATGGTTTCCAGTTGTAAATGGTAATGTGGTACATATTACAACATGGGATCGGATGTTACATGTTGCAAATGTAAGACAGAAGATAAAAGAGACTGACATATTCATTTGCAAGTTTTAGATATATTCAATCAGATGAGAACATGCTGTGTATAATGAACCTCTAGTCATTGTGTTTTCCGTTGTGGAGGGAGGAAGACATCTAAGGGGACAAAGGGTGATGTTTACATGGTCAGGTAAAGCTTACAGCATTCAGTGTATCTTGAAATCCCTCTAAAGTGCCGGGATCTCTCGGGACGACAATGTCTAGATAGTAAATATGTCCAGTTTAACATTTTGTCACATTCATGTTCCCCATGTCTTCTTCTAACTACATGCTGGTACCGACGTGTATCATAGTGATGGTGAAAATCTGAAAAGTGTGTCGTGCATTCAGTCTCACTTTCACTGCAGCCCCAAACAAGTTGATTTAAGTTACATAATTTCATCATCTCTGAAAAGCATCTCTGTCCTTGCTGAAGGACAGCAAGGACCACCATGTTTCAGAGAGGATGGTGAATCCAGAGTTTGGCTTGTAGACAAAAAATTAAAAAGAAAAACTATTTTCCTTGTACTTGCTTTAGCACATAAACTCTCAAAGATTCATCTTGTGGTTTGTTGTTGTAAATGTGACAACATTTAACAAAGTTCAAAGTGTATGAATACTTTTTCAAGAATAGCTGCTGCTGTAAATTTGGCTTTGTGCAGCCCAGAATCTTTCAAGACAGGGCTATAATTTTGCTTTGGATAACTTTAGTTGGTGATTAATCATCTAAAGACGCTGACTCTACTTGTGTGAAAGAACATGTGGGATGGGATAAAATATGTATGCGTAATGGCAGCAGAAATGGACACCTGCCAAATTAAATCAGACTCTGCGTGCTGCCAAAACGGTTTCAAGGATACGACGAGAAATGGAATGCCATCCAGCATAAACTGTGTCCTACTTGTCAGATGACATATCAGTGTCATAAACTCTCCATGAACTCTGCATTGGAACATGAGCCAAAGTCCCTCTGGGAACCACGCAGACAGTCAGTTCCTCAGATTTGGTATGCGCTTGAACACATTTATTCTCAGAGGGTCTTACCTGGCATGTGGGACGTCGATGCTGGACGAGACCACTTTGCGTTTCTGCTCTAGGAGGGACACGGATCGGGCGTCGGGATCCCGGCTAACTCGCTTCCCGTCCACAGGCCTCTGCTCTTCCACTGCCTCTGGGCTCCAGCAGCCGCTCTCCAACTTGTGACCATCTGAAATCCCGTTGCTGGAGCTCTGCTGTCAGAGGGGTGAACAGAGGAACAAGTCACTCCCTGCACCGAAACAAAAACAGCTTGCCACAACTCCGAGGAAGGAATGTTGTAAACATGAGAGAAATGCACAGTTCAACGCCATTCGAAAATAATTCGAGCAGCTTTGCAGCATGTAGAGTACTCCTAAATGTAACTTCGTAGTTACATTTAATTGTATTACAAGAATATTACACAATTATGAGGAAGCTTTAGGATATAAAACAATGGGGTTTTAAGCCAGAACCAGATGAAGAGGTAGGTTTTGGCTTTGTCTGAACTTGTAATCTAAATACTGACAATAATTCCATATTTACATTTCAAATGAAGGAGTACGGTATAGTTTTAGAACAATTTCCAGGATGCTGAACCTTAAATGGCTGTTCCAAAACATATTGGAGAAACTAAAAAATGTGCAGTGGTCAGTTAGAAACAAAGCTCTTTTTCATGCAGACGTTTTGGCGTTTGGAAGTTTTTCCTCAAAGAAAATGTCCTATTCAAAGAAACTTTTTCTTTTTTAAATAATGGAAAACAAAGTTTGATTATAACTTATGAAAAAAAATGAAACATTTCATTTAGGTCACATGTAGAGGTATGTGCTTTAAGTATTTTAATATTCTTACATTGCAAGGTTATGGTTTTCAATAAGTCAACACAAAGCCAAAGAAGATGAAAACTGCAAACTCAAACACTTAGAAAACTCTTAAATACTGGACATTATTCAATATATTCACTATATCTTTGCATGTCCTCCCACATACTGCTACAAATAATCTTATGTCAAAAAGGTCCAAGAATACAAAGAAAAACTTGGCCCAATATGTATAACTAGAGAAAAAAAAATATAAAGGTAAAGTCTCAAATTTTATAAGACACATCCTTGGGTTTCCAGCAGCTTTACATGAACAGCAATGCAAAAAAATAGGTTAAAGAAAAACACAAATGTTCAAGGAGTCATGATAGTAGAGTATTCTGTGAAAATACAAAAGCATATTAAAAGTTGCATTTCCATTATTTCAAATACACATAAATACTCAGACTCCAGCAGTAGCACGCCAACATAACGACAATTCATGTTATTATAATGTAATCTATGTCCTTTTTTAGAATGACTTTGGAAAATCGAACCAATTAATGTAGTAGCAGCTTTCAAGTAAACTGTTATTTTGAAGAATATCCTGAATTTTTGCTTGTTCTGCTTCTAAGAGTAACAACACAAGCAGTTCATGCTGATATTTTTAATGGTTTGTAATCTGGTTAAATGCTGGAGGTATTTGGCCTCCAGTCATGAAGATTAACAGATTTCTAGTTAAAATAGTGTAAACTTAATAAGAATAGTTGTGGTTCTTAAGTCCCTATAATGGCTGTCCATGCTTAACATCACTGTAAATATCCAAGTGAGAGAAAGATGCAGTTCTGAGACCATAACTTGATCTAGAACTAAGTCACTTAACCACTGTTTCTTGTTAAAGAACTATGTTTATCAGACATCTTTCAGTTTCATATTTAAATTTGTAATGCGACTTTATATCATCAAAGTTTAAAAAAAAGCAGTCCCCACAAACTGGAACTGAAAACCACATAATAAAAATGATGAAGTTGGCTGAGAATAATGACACCAAACAACCTTCTTAAATATAATTACTGACAAAAAACAGCTGCATGTTACTCCTTCTTACGCCGCCAACATCAGCATTTCTTCACAAAAGCAAAAGAGAATACGCCACAATCTGTCATAAACATTCAAAATTCCAGACTTACATCTAACCTCGTCTGACATTTATTTTTTTAGGTCTTCCATCACCGTGTGCATCTGTTTTATGTTAGCTCTGCAACATATACAGAAAGCCCATTTTGACCTTTACATGTTGTGGTTGTGACAGTCGCAGCTTTTTTAATAAATGTAATTAGATCATGTCATATATTTTTACATTTGTTGGGAGGATTCAATACAGCGAAACCAAGATTGTTCTACAGAAGCTCATTATGTTGTCAGAATCCCCTACTGGTGTACGTCTACTTCTCCTAACTGGGTGAAATTGACCCAGAAGTACCTCAGCAGGGGTCATGATATGAGCTGGGTGTATTCTCTGAACTATTAAGGAAGGAAGCTTTCATGCTTCCTCAATCTCTCCTAAAACACAAGGAACAGTGGACTGTCTTTCAGTTCTTTACAAGTGTTTTCAAAGCCTTTCTTATGGTCTTTGTAATTAGAATTAGTTTAAATAAACATTACACAAGTGTACTTAACAGAAGAGAGCTGATTAGGAAAACTATAGACATGATAAAAAGAAAGGATGCCTTTCAATTCTTGGGGTAAATTAATTTTTTATATCTCTAAGGCTGAAAACTGGTAAATAGCAAATCTCTTCATATCAGAGACAACCTAAATAAATCCAAAATAAATCCTAATCAAAGTGGAAGGCACACTACAATATAGTATGGATATAGTCAATATAACAGCACAGTATGGCTATTTATTGGAGTTTAAAGAGTACCGTTTGTTTTGTTGACCTTATTCAACAAAAATATAAAGAATGTACATGATGCATCTTATTAGCAACATAGAATAAGAATGGAGTCTAACTTTACCAAAAAGGTTCTATAGAAATAGATCTGGTTGTGCCAGCTGTCATACCTACAGGGCAAATAGAGGTGTTGTTTGTGAGCATAATGTCTTCCCATCCAACCAGTAGATATGCAGCATAAGCTTGACTCAAGTTTTGAAGGCAAAACGAAATGTAATAAAAAAGGATAACTTTGGATCAACATATAGAGATCAAGTGGAGTGTCTTAGTACTGTGGGAAAGTTAAACTCTCACGAGTAAAACACAGATTGATTGTGTTCAGAAAGGTGGGACTTTTGCAACTCGGGTCCCTACAGTTAACTTCCCAGGTAGAGTGCCGGTCTAATAGGTCTCCAAGATATTGCTTCCAGACCACATTTCTTCTTACCTCTGGACAAAGCCCTGACTCGCATTAAAGTGAGAGTCTTTGCTGGAGTCTTTGCTATTACTGATTTCTTCTAGGATAGCTATTATGTCCAGTGCTCTAGTCTAGTTTGATTGTCCATTCTTGTTGCCTCAATCTCTGAAACATTTTAGCTGCATTCTGCTCAGTTTCTATTAGGGCTGCACAGTCTTAGAAAATCCCACAGTGGTGATAATAATGGTAAAAAAAATAATATCTACATCAGTTGCAATATGCATCTATTTTCTTCTCTCCCGTTATTTTCATCTCTGCTTCTATCAGTCTGTGTGAGTATCTGTTGCCATGAGACTTTGACCGAAAGGCTAAATATTACACTAATTTGTAAAATATAAGTTCATAGCACTTTGAATAGATTAGCCAACACAAAACATTACAGTTCATGGTGGTCAGTCTCACTGGAAAACAATGGCATTTCTTTCACCATTTTCATTGAGTCTGATTAATTTTCAAACAAGATCTGAAACTGAAAAAGAGACAAAATATCAATTTGGTATGGAGTATTTGAAAAACTGACTGAAGTAAGACATTTTTACTCACCAGAACAACAACATTATCACAGAAAAACACAATTTGTCCCATCGCATGCTGCAGATGCATCCTTTGGTAGCAAAGTTTGTAAAAAAAAAAAAAAAAAAACATAATCGCTGTTGCTTACTTTCATGGACAAATGTAAATGACAACAACAACAAAAATATGCCTGAATCTCAGAATGAATTCACACACCACTACACCTCTGTAGCTCTCCGTCTTCCTGCCTGGAGGCCTGTTGAAACAATCAGAGTAAAAACCAAAACATAAGCAGAGTGACTCACACGGCTGACAATAGTGCATTGAGGAGTATTTCAGGTTCGTGTGTGTTCTGTTGCCTAAAAGTCTCATGAATGAGACTTTTAGGCAACAGATCATTTATCTAAAGACTAGTCTTTCACACAAAGCCAGTTTAGGTTGGACAGCTTCTTTTGCCTTAATCAATGAAACAAATATTGAAAACTGGCTTTTTTAAAATATGTTTTCAGGCCTTTTTAAAAACAAAAAAATATTCTGAGGGACAACAGTAACTAAAGGTCAGAGAGCAGTGTGTGTTTGTGGACACAGAGATGTTTGTTTGTGGAGCTAACAGAATGCAGAGATGTAAGGATATTAAATTCAGGTAACACAGGTGATGTTTTTCCACACAGAAGATGGAAAATTTCACACCAAACTGTTCAAAATTGACTTGTTGTCCCCTGCTTCTCTCAACACGTTTCGGATCACGCCATCATCTGACATAAGCAAGCCCTGTGATCTGAGCTTTACTATTAAGGCTCTGCTATTTTGTATCGGTGGCTATAGCCTAGTTGAAGTGATGCTCGAGTGAGGAATTTGCTCCTACAGTCGAATTTCTGTGAAACACATAATACTGCACTCCTACAGTTTTTCTGGGTCCTCTTTGGAAATCCAAGCTACTGAGGTGACACATTTCAAATCATGATCAAAGTAAGACAATCCTCCTCTTCCTTCCTCTCATGTTCCTCCGGCCTTCCTTTACAGCTCCTTTTGGACTTGATATCTTATTCAAGGTATGACTGAGTCTAGCAGCAAAACAACCAAGTCAGCAACATATATATACTTATAAAAAAAAGATTCAAATATCTGTGCTTCAAAGAAAGTTAAAGAAGCATCCAGAGGAACCGTAAAAGGCTGGCACTGGTGAGCATTTATTGTTTTTGTAAGTTGAGTTGTTTAAAAGTAGAATATTTATTTGTTAGAATTTACAAGGCAGTATGTTTTTTCTTAAATGAATTTGTATTTTAGACATTCTTAGCAAACGTGTACTGGAGATTGTTTAAATGTTTGTATATTACAAACAACAGCTACTTGGACTTAAGGTGCAAGGCTGAGCACATTCAGAAAGCAGAGTAAGTTTCTCACCTTATGACTCCAGTAAGAAATTTAAAAAGATTGCACTATATATATATATATATATATATATATATATAT